>JAOVYW010004460.1:11685-33923 GCA_025775045.1 Hiodon tergisus | reverse complement strand
CTCTGTTTGACGAATACTGGTGAATGGAGATGTTCAGTTTTGTTATCGAGGGGTGCTCAGAGTAAGCCTCTGTTTGAAGAATACTGGTGCTTGCGCTCCATTGTTTCACTGGAAATTTCACTGCTACATTTCACACCCACACATGGCAGACCAAAGTAATTACATAGATTTGTAATTTCACACAGTAACTTTCTGTCTTTATAAATGGAGATGTATTGGGATAGATTCAAATTATAGGCTTTAAGTGCCTGGAATTCAGCATCTATTTCTGCCAACCCCTAGCCAGTGCTGGAAGACTGACAACACTGATTTTACAGGCGACAACATTTTATTTATTCGTTTTAGCTTGTCAGCCCATAGTTTTATTTCCTTGCCAATGGTGCAGTTTTTACATCTGTAATCCATTAGTGAGCCAACACATTTATTACGTGATGGGGTTGCCATTTGTATTAAAGTTTGGCATGTTAGAGATGTACAATTGCAACATTAAAGAAGTAATATTTAATTTTAAGAGCAGCATTTTTTATAAATTTTTTTTACATTTTGGATGCTTTAATGTTATTTTTCTAACAGCTTGACTGCACATGGGCTACTGGCCAACCGTCTGGGTCACTATTTGAAACAGACTGCTCTCCCTACGGGGGATAAGGAGAGGCATGAGAGGGGGGTATCTTAAAGTGTGTGTATGCAGGATGTGTGTCTGTATGAGTTGGCAGAGCGCTCTTAACGGCCCGCTGTTGGTAAAGTGCAATATCGTTCAATATCATTCTCTCCAATGCTCTTCTGCCACGTCCCTGTCTGAGACAACAGGGTGAGGTACTATCCCCAACTCCACTTTCAGGTTTTACCTCAGTAAACCGTATGGCAGGGAGATGAGAGGCAGCTCAAATGAGAAAACGGCACAAAAGGATGATTCCAATTTGCAAAGCTACATCTGCAGGTCTTAACCAGGGCAGACAACCTTCTTCTCTTGTAACAGATTTGGCTCAAAGAAAGCTATTATAGATTTCTATTCACTAGCAATTCTGATGGAGGATGTAAGGCCTAACAGATATAATGGGACATTATTTTCTCACTCACAAGAAGGACTTCCTGTGGGTTTTTTAACCTGTGGGTTTTTTTTTTGTCTCTCTCAAGTGTTTACTGTAGACTCTGCAATGCTTACTGACTCAGCCCTTTTATCGAAGATGGTGCATTTCCAGCGCTCATTGACGTATGCGTTGCATCCCTGGGTCGCTGTACAGCGTCTAGTGTGTTTGCACTCGGAGGTAGTTAGACCTGGGGCTGTAGGTTAGCATCTCTATCCATGACTCTGGAAAGCTTAAGCTGATATGACTTCATTTAGTTCTCTTTGAAGAGGAAGTTCTCATTGTTCCCTTGTGTTTTAGCAATTCAGTCGAGAACTTATTGGTGTTGTGTTCGGCGAATGAAACTTTGCGTACAAATGGTGGCACGCAGTGGAGGGGGGGTGCGGGTTAAGAAAACGTGTGTGCTCCATATGCCCGCAGATATGTCTCGGGGCTCACTGCAGCTCACCCAAAACTACAAAGGGCTACAGAGTGCAGGCCCGTTATAGCTTTCACATTCCTTTGAATGCCAAAGACTTTAATTACATCAACGGTGGCTTTAAGAAACAGGTTTTCTAGTGGAGGGAAAGCAAACTTGCCTTGGTATAAATTTAGCCTGGGTGTTTTGACCGAATGACTAAATGTAGTTAAGATTTGGCATTGGAATCTGAATTTAGATCTACACATGAAGTTCTTTGATGAGGTGTGTCTGCAAGAACGCTTGCTATGTGTGATAATGCGCTGGAATGTGCCAAAGTCCTAGTTCTACCCCTCTAATCTGTTTTTGTTTATTGGTTCTGTGGTTTCCCTTAACTGTTAGCAAAATAATGAACACTGAAGGTGGATCTGGTTAATATATTGTTGTTGTTGTTGTTATTGTTTATTTTATTATTTTTAAATGAATAAACTGTTAAACTACCCAGGGTAGACATTCAGGGTTTTGTTTTTAAATGTAAAGGAGGATATTTTCTTTACAATGGATTGTCCTTTCCGGGACCAGCAACCCCGAGGAGGTGGCGAACCCACCATCTTGTCCTGTGTTGCAGGTGCGGCACCGGGCCTCGGACCAGGTGATGGCTCTGAAGATGAATAAGCTGAGCAGCAATCGGGCCAACATGCTGAGGGAGGTGCAGCTGATGAATCGGCTCTCCCACCCCAACATCCTCAAGTCAGTCTCAGTCCGTTTCGCATGACACGCGCTTAGAATAACATTAATGCCCCTGAAACGGAATAATAGTCTCCTTCTGGTACCCTTTCATCAAGTCAATGATATATATATATAAACACACACACACAAAAAACAGGAAATTACTAAATAATATCCAACGGTACGAATGCTAGAGGGGGGCTGAGTTGCAGTCAGAAAATAAGTTTGATTGAAGTTCTGTTTCCAGAATTCTGAACCATCCACAATCAATGTTACACAGGGGAGTTAAGAAATAGTTTTTTAATGAGTTGTACATGTTATTTACATGAAGCTAGTGGGTTACACATTTGGATTACTGCTGGATGTTTAAAGTGTAGTTTAGCCGATGAACATGAAGTAGTCTGATTGTAAGATGTAGCACCTTCAGGCTGGCTCTATTCCCAGGGATTTACCATGTTCATTGACTGAGACCACTCTCTGAGCAGCTTGGGCACAACTGAGCCCTCTGTTCTATCATTATTACATACAGGAGTAACAACTAACTAACGATCATCTATTATCATTAATTTAATCATTATCAGTTTCTTTAATAGTTCAACTTTAAAAAAAGTTTAATTTGAATGAATTGGCAAGCAATGCCATGTTAACAAATAGGCTTATTTCCTTGTGACATTAGTGTGCTTTACTGACTCGTAATCCTCTTTATTTCCAACAAGCTGCTGAGGATTGAAATTCGTGAGCCCTTTTTAAACAGACTTATGGCCTCTGCTTTCAGTTTAAATTGCATGCAATTTTCCAACCACCCCCTCGTAGTGAAAACTGTACGGCCTGTCTTGCCTCCTCTCTTAAGGAAACAGGTCAGACACCCATTAACATTAGATGGGTTGAAGCTGCACACAGTGTTCAAGGGTGAAATCACATTTTTAGTGCATTAACGACTTCCACAAATGGCCATTGCGTTTTACTCTAGAGTCAGTTTTGCTTCATTCCACTTGATGTTATTTTGCGTTCTGTTCGGTTTTTTAAATTTTATTTTATTACATTTTTTTCTGACTACAGCAAGCAGTACCTTGCAAAACATTGAATAATTATTATTACAGCTGGTGTTGTAACCCGCACAGCAATGTTGGTCTATTGGCTGGAAGGCAGCATGTGACCTCTGCTCCCGTGTCTCCTTCGCTCATCAGTTCTAGCACTCGCTCTCAAATAGAGCTTTTATCCTTCTCTGTAAAAAATAGCAAGTGTGGAGAGGACAAAGTGGCACGTTGTTTCCCGTCTCACAAACTGCTCTGAATGCAATGTGGAAAACTTGTCTCGTTTGGCTTTATGTTTTTTAGAGAACACAAAAAAACGTGTTGATTCATTGAGACGTTGGACAATGTAATTTTAATTTCCAAATTTGGAAAATCGCTTTAGAAAATTGAAACAAGTGCCAATTGCAGATGGAGAAGTGTGGTTGGAGAACACAGGAGTGATGTTCCGTTTGGCATCTGACCAAAGGTGACCCGGATGTGCAACGATTGTATCCAATGAATATTTGCGTTTTTGAAAAGATAATAATTTTAATGCAAATAAAGGTGTTTCTATGAAAACCTCTGGAGCGCCATAAGGTGATTGGACAGTTACCTAAAGGGATATTCGGAGCATATGAGACAGAGGGTCATCTGGAGTCCAAGGTGTGCCTCTCAGCGATGTATAACAGCTGCAGCCTCAGACCACAGATATTGAATTGCTTTGTTGGTTAGAAGTTCTGTTTAAATGTCTGTAATGTTACAATATCCAGTTTGATCCTCGGTGGAGTACACACAGGGCTGTGATTTTTGGATGAAGGAGAAAGTGTACCGTGACTATTGGCTAGGTGAGAGTAGGCCCCTGTGTGTATGTGCAGTACAATTACACCATTGTATCTAGTTCTATGGGGGAGAAATGTGGGTACTGATTGCTGAGGGGACCTTTGTTAGAAAAATTGTATAAATCTCAGACTTGTGTTTTATAGGTGCATAACTCTGAATGCGCTATTAAATTGCACTGTGAGTCTGTTGGTTAAAATCGGGGGTTTTCTTTAAAGCTTTACAAGGGTTTACAGTCTGACTTAGCTTGGTTTGTCAGTGGAAGTCGGCCAAGAGGAAGCACACTGTTTTGTTTGTCCTGCTAAAAATGCAGTTCTTGGTTGCGCCCCTTGTTGGATCGTGCTAGCTTGTGAGGAAATATTTAACTGTTCTTTTACCAAGTGCAATTCAAGTTTTTGCCCAAAAAAGGACATGCTGTGCCTTAATGTTTTCATAGTAGTTTGGTGCGTAATGTCTTACACCGAAAGGAAATATATTCTTGTTGCTCTTCGGTCAACACGTGTACCCAGAGCTAACCAGCCTCCGCCGTTAATCTTTCCCATGTGCCACGGCTCTGTGTCTTTGTACCGCAGTAAACCTGAATTATGGTCCCGTTAAGGGATCCCTGTAAACCTTTCGGTCTAAATGTGGTAGAGGATCTTAAGTGGTGTGTGTGTATGGACGAGCGATGTTATACTATGCCTAAATGTGGTAGAGGATCTTAAATGGTGTGTGTATGGACGAGCGATGTTATACTATGCCTAAATGCAGTAGAGGATCTTAAATGGTGTGTGTATGGACGAGCGATGTTATACTATGCCTAAATGCAGTAGAGGATCTTAAATGGTGTGTGTATGGACGAGCGACGTTATACTATGCCTAAATACGGTAGAGGATCTTAAATGGTGTGTGTATGGACGAGCGACGTTATACTATGCCTTCAAACCCTGCTTCTCACGTCATCCATGTACTTAGGAATAGTACCTGGTAAAACGTGATAATTGTAAGAAACCTGTAATAAACCCATTTGCAAAGGTGATGCGACCTGTCTCTTCTTTTAGATGCGAAAATTACTTTGTTTTCTGAGGCTGCTGCTGCCCCCCTTTCAGAGCCAAGTCACAGAAGCCTACTGTATGGAGTTTTGCCTGCCTAGTATTTTTAATTTAGACAATGAGCCCCTGGGGAGCTGCTGATAAGCCCTAGACACACTTGTTGGTGTTCTGCAGAGTGAAAGACTCGTTATATTGGCATGCAGTATCAACAAAGCATAGCAAGCAACAACTCACTTCCTTAGTTACAGCACATTAGCCACAGCAGGAAATGACTACACTTATGGATTGCGATATGAAAATAAAAAATGTATTAATCATTGGTAAAGTATCAGAAGACTGCTATTAAAATTTCTTTAGGGAAATAGGTATTGAATTGGGGTCAGAATGGAATTTTTATAATGGATCAATTTTATCGTAAATGCAACTGATTTTTCTATACTTGTTGATCTGTTCAATGTAAAATATTATTGGAATTAGTTGTTAAAGTATGTTAGTATATAGAATATTACAGTAAATGATGCAGCTGTTTAAATCTGTGTTTTGTGAATTGAATTATTAGTATTTTTATTCAACTGATTTGGAGCTGTTTCTGTGTGAATTCTGCTGCTTTATATGATTACAGTTGATTATTAGATTATCTTTCAGATGCTCCACCCAGGTATCAACAATGTAGGAGCAGAGTCATTCTGGCTGCCTTTAGATTCCAGGCCTATTGGCTGTGGCTGTCATCTATTGAGTTTTAATGCTAATCTTAACAAACATCGTAAATGCTGTATGCAAGCGATTTCATTTAAGCCTAGCTAATTTTTTTGTCTTAGCTGTCAGAAAGAAAGACTAGAATGGTGTGTAATGTTTTGTTTTGTTTTGTGTGTGTGTGTGTGTGTGTGTGTGTGTGTGTGTGTTACAGGTTTATGGGTGTCTGTGTGCAGGAAGGCCAGCTCCATGCGTTGACCGAGGTAAGGGAATCTGCCATCTGTAAAAATAAATGTTTACCTCTGGGCTCAACTCACTGCCTGAGACTAGGATTTGATCCAGTTCTGTGTCGGTGCCTTACTCATGGTGCTTTTTGTTAACATGATACTGTAATACTTTATCTGACTGATAATATAATCGTGAGATGATCGTTTCTATGGGATTCACTTGAATTAAATAGTCTGCCAAAGAGTAGTATTTCAAGTTGTTTAAAAAAACGTGTGAAAACGCATGGAATATGCTCATGGCCGGTTTACTGATCAGGTAAATGGGGCCTCCAACCTCCAGGACTCCTAATGTGTGAATTATTTTACTTTAATTTTTTTATTATTATTATTTTTTTGCTCTTTAAAATTATGGTGAGTCAATCGTCCAATGTTCACAAACGTGCTGTTTAAGCATTCACTATTAATGGAGTAAGATCATGTGAATATTATCTTCCAGCAAACGTATTTGTTTGGATTGGTAGAAGGGTAACGGTAGCTGGGTTTAATGTGAAGGCTGAACAAATTGTGATGTGCTGCAGCATTATGAGCAAATCATGGACCAGATGTTAACAAACTAGATACCAATAAAAATGAAAGAATTAAAACTATGGATCTGTGTAGCTCTAGCAGGTTCGCCAAACAAAAGCAAAAAAGGAGAAGGAAATGTCAAATTTTCCATCACAGAAACGAGAGGCAGCCCTTCTGCAGAGTTTACCGTCCAGTCACAGTCACGATGTTAGTCAAAATCATGTCAAAAAAAACTGGTGTCTGATTTGACATTGCCATACAAGGTCATTATTCCTTTTGAGTACTTAACGTTTTAATATATATTTTTCCAGTAGACTTTCGTGGAATTAGCTGAGCTGGTTCTTTGTTCTAAGCAAATCCAGTGTTTCATTTAGCAACGTACACCATCCTAGGCTAGGATTTTAACTGACATGCCTGATCAACTCAACACCTTAGTTGTCTGTTTCTTCAAAAAGACCACTGTCAGAGCATCAAAAGGATTTCCTCTGCGAGTGTGCTGTCAAAGATGTCTGTCTGTGCTCCTGCCATGATCTGATACTGCTTTCCGTGACAGAGAAAAATTTCAACTATTTCATAAAGTGCCTCTCAGATTTAAAGGTTATGGGGAGAAAAAAAAAAAAAAACAATAACATTTTATCTAATTGAAGGGATTTGTTTTGTCGCCACTCTCAGAATGGAGAGTTGTTTTATCTGGAATTATTTAATTTGCTGTCCTTCCTTGGGACGTGCGTATATGCCGTGAATGTGCTGAGGAGTTGCAGCTTTGATGGTGGTTATTTAATGGCGTTTAATGGGCGCTCACTCACGGCTGTGGAAGTAAAAAGTGTTGTGCACGAGGACACAATCGGCTTCTTGTGACGGCAACTGTCTGCAAAATCATCCCACCAAAGTGAGGCAGAAGAACATTTTTTTGGAACACACTATTATTCATTGTTTTTGAATATAAGGGAATGCACAGGAAGTTGCGCAGTGTGGATTGGCATGGGTATTGCTTTTTATGCAGGTACCACAATGCTCATATGGGGAGGTAATTTTTCCACCATTGTTGGTGTGCAGAAATGAATGGAGGACAGAAGTAATGTAGCCATTCCACTAACTATCAATACTGCATGTAAAAGGGGATTCTCGTCAATACTGCATGTGTATGCAAGAGGGGATCCCCCGCCACTTGTGTCTGCCTCTGCTAGCTAACAACTGGATGCGACCCTGGGATCTGAAACTGTGACGTCGTTAATCAAGTTCTCTTTGTGTGTGTGAGCAAATTATGCTTTAAGTGTGTGTGTGTTGATCAAGCTGGACAATAAATTATTCCTGTGTAGTGTAAATCCGAGGTTCTCAAACATTTGGAGTCCACCTTAAAAAGAATTTAGATTCCTTTAATGACCCCTTCATAATAAGAACACAACTTCAAATATACAATTACAGAATTTTCCACTGACTCCCCCAGCTGCCTATCACAGACCCCTGGTGTCCTTTGACCCCAGTTTGAGAACCGCTTGTGTAAATAATAGAGCAATGTCCTTGTAAAACATGTTGCCAAGGAGGGTTTGACAAATCTACTAAATTAGCATGCATATACATGGCACAAATTTAAACAACCACAGTCTTATCATCGAATAAAGTAAATGTAAATGACCATACAGGGGTGGGAAACTTGTATCACAAAGGCAAGTTTATTTATAAATTACGTTTTTAATCAAGTCTTATGGATTGTTAACCTTGTTAATTAACACCCTGTAGGATACTGTATAATGTTGGCTCATGTATAATAGCCCTGAGCCATCCAATCAATGTTGTGCATTGCACAGTGGGGTGCATAGGTTGCCGTGACAGCCACTGAGGCAGGTCTGGCTTCACATGACCGATCCTGGTTCTCTGCTTGTCTGGCTATAAACAAGGGAAAATCAGGACACCCGTCCCCCAGGGCTTCCACAGCATTTAAACCAATCCAAAGAAAGTGAAACGTCTAGCTACAGATGACACAGAATAACCATCCTTTGAGCCAGTTGTCTGATGGTTGCTCTTGTCTTTTTCTAATATATTTTTGTTTGAGTCTGTAAAGAACCTATGTAGTATACTAAGTCGAGATTTAATATCTAAATAACCTAAAATGTCTGCTCTGGGGTATGTATCTTGAAAATGAGGAAGTAACTACTCTGCTAAATTGACCTAATACCAGGAATAATATTAATTTTTAGTCATTCTTTGACGATTTTAGCATGACTGACATTGTGCAGGTTCGTGTCTTCGGAATGGCTTGCCTTGCTTCTGCAATTGGTGTTTATTACCAGGGGTGACCTGAAAGGTTGGACTGTTGGGATTCCTGCTTCACTGGCTTGCTGACTGGCATGGAGGATCAGGGCAGGGTTGCTGGCTCTCCTCCAGGTTCTCTTCCCTGTTCCTGCCCTTCAGCAATAAAGAAAGACAGAGGCTGGAGGGCACTTTTGGTTTACAATAAACAGTCCCTATTACTAAATCTTGTACGTGTTCTTCCATTTTGTCCGAAGTTACGTTTAGTAGGATGAATTATGAGTGCGTGTGAACATGTTTTCTGTTGGGAAATGGTGAAGTTACACCATCACTGAACTCAAACTTTGACCACTGACCCATAAAAGTCAACCCCCACCCCCAGCCTTCAGTTATCTTGCCCAGTTCCTGATAGAGATTTCTGTTAGAACCATTGTACAATTGTAATGGTATATTATTTGTGACCTTGGGAGAATTGTATTGGCATGTCAAACCTAAGACTCAATAAAGTTATAAAGCCTTAGGTTGGGCATAGAGCATGTTTATTGATGGGACCTCGGTATGGTTTTTGATTCAACAACGCCATGGAAGATTTCACCTAGCACTTCATATATGTGTATTGTTTTATAATAAACTAGTGAAATGATTTGTTTATCTTTAAATGTTGAGGGTAAAACTTGTTTCCCTGCAAATGGTCCTCAGAAAGCGATTTTGTTGATGCATGGTTTTGTTGCTCCTCTAAATGTCTGTGCGATGGAGGATTTAGTCTGTCAGGTTACGAATTCATCAGTAGGATTAGCCAAGTAAAGAGATTGGTGGCCAGAGTGGACGTGGCCTTAGCACTCGACAGGAAGGATTGCTCTTAATCTTAGCCGCATGCTCCTGCAAAGTGTCTGTCGACTCGGCTGAGAAATTGAATTGGCTGACATCCAGCGATCAAAGACTAGACCCAGGATTTGTTTAAGCTTTTACTCTTTTTGAAAGAAACCTAGTGGGAATCGGCAGACAGCAGATGCTGGGGCGCTATAGAAGAATTTGAGGCAAAGACCCTGTAATCCCCTGGCATGTCTGGGAATGTTTTTATTTATTTACCGTGCGTGTGCGTACGTCTGTGTGCATGCCTATCATGGTCCTACAGAAGGACAACCAGGAAGTGACAGAGGAGACTGCCGTCCCTCCTTCACCTTCGACTGCAGATGAACGTGCTGTGGTACGTCGGAGACATCCGGTGAAATCGGGCCTGATCTGGACTGTAGCTGGGTTTACCCCCCACTTTCTGATCTGGCCTGGCCTGGCCTGGCTTGGCTTCTGTGTTTGTGAACCGATCTGCAGTTTACAGTTCCTTGAAGCAAACATAACGGCGATGGACCCGCTCCACAGTAGAGGAAGTGGAACCTTAAACTATGTGTCTGAGGGGTTCGAGAAATTCTGCCAGAGGAGGTGGAAAAACAGCCATCTTAATTATACCTTATATCTTCTGCTCCCATTTGTATGCACACAGAGCGGCACCCAGTCCATTCTCTCAGCCTGGTGTTTGCTAAGGCCTAGCCAGCTGCAGCAATATTGATAACGATCCTAGGATTTTATTTTAATTATCAGGGTACCAATTATATACTTTTACACGTTAACTTCATGAATGATTTAAAACTTCCAATAAATTTTCATATGGCCTGTCTGTTGCTAGATGGTAGGACTCTACAGGGAACAGAATTGAAAAATGAAAATTTTAATGCGGAGTTTACGTGGTGCTCTTAATATTATAAACTGCCTAAGAGTAGTGATTTGTAAGATGATATCACATTTTTGGTTTCTGCTCTGGAAGTTGTGAATAGGTTAGAGAAATGCCCCATCTCGGTAATAACTGTATAGTCTGGGCTGACGCTGTGAATCGCGTGCCCTTCATGTGGAAAACCACTTCAGCCTGGGGGAAGCTTCAACCCTCCTCGGTAATCCAATTGGAATAGATTAAGCAGTAATAGATACATGTGGAATTAAAATAGATGGGTTTTTCACAGGATAATCTACTTGAGTGGAAACCAGGTGAATGCACGCACGCTGCAGTACTCTGGTTCTCCTCACTTCTAGCAGACCGCCCTATGCCGGGTACCGTGCGCGTTTACACATTTTGTGCAAGTATTCATGCAGGGGAAAATTTACCTGAGAACTGAATAAAGTCTTTTTATGGGATTCGTGTTGGTATACTTTGGGACAAGTTACACTAATTTCTTCTTGAATTACAAGGATATTTTACTTTATATTTACGTTTACATGAATGTTCTTCGTTGAATTGTGTCCAGAGTAATTTGCTGAGCTATCACGGTAAAATGCAATTTTTGAGAAAAAGGAGAACATTGTATTTACAAAACGGTACAGAATATCTTTTAGGAGACATTCTTTTCACATCACTTAACAAACATGTGAATACCTGTGTGGTTTTAGTTCTTGGCCGTGTCCTTTCCCGTGCATGATCTCTAAATCTCCTTTACAAATCATTTTAAATCGCTTCTGAGTAGGGTTGGCGGTTTGCCTGTTGACCACCAACCTTATAGTAAAACACATAGTAGTTTAAAAATGTCAAAAGCAAGAAAAGAACTCTACTAGAAAGCAAGCTGGATCATAGATATGTTCGAAACGCAGCGCGCTAGGCCAATGACCACACTGGCTTCTCTTTCAGTACATCAACGGGGGCAACTTGGAGCAGCTGCTGGAGGGCAACAAGCACCTGAGCTGGGCGGCGCGAGTCAAGCTGGCCTGCGAGATCGCCATGGGCCTCGGCTACCTGCACTCCAAGGGCATCTTCCACCGAGACCTCACCTCCAAGGTCAGCCAGGACTGGCGTCTCTTAACGCTTCCATCCCGTTTCCCAGGCTCCACGCGGTGGAGACGATGACGCTCGCAGTCCCTTCGTGTACACTTGTGTGCACTAGGCATTGTCAAGTATTGGTGCAGACACAATGGAGTGAAAAGATGAGGCCCTGTATGGTCATATTGTCTTTACTCTCTTTATACCTGAAACCTTTCGTTGATTTGTGAAGCACCTGGATTTCCAAGTCAGCCGGGCACATTATGTTTTTACTATATTTAGGTTAATTTAATTATCATTGTTTACATTTTGTCACATTTACATGGTCATTTATATAATTGTATTTACGAAGTGGTACCCTATCTATGATTTAAAACCTTACTGTCAGGTCTCTAAGGCCGATCGACTGACTATTAACAAATGGTCACAGTTCCATTTGAATGGTTGCATCTCAGCCTGGCACCACTATGTGGAAGTCGGTGTGGCTATCAAAAGCTTCCACTGCTGTCAAGAGGAAACTGAAAACCCCCGTATAGCACCTCAAACCACAACCATGAATTTCCCCACTGGAACTGGGATTTATAAGCCTGGGGTCTGTTTTTGGGCTTTATTGATTGTTTGTAATTGATATGTTATCTCCTTATGTGTGTTATCTCCTTAGCAAAATTAGTCCTCGTACCTACTGTATTGCACGTTAATCCTTAAACTTATGCACTTTCCTACGAGGCACTGGATAAAAGCGCCTTCTAAATGACTAAAATGGACGTGTATGTAGCCGGACACCTCCACACCTCCACCCAGTGAGGTCACGTCATGTCAGATGGCATGGTGAACCTGTATGCAGTGCTGTAAAGAGCTCCAAGAGAATGGCTGCTCACCGCCTCCTTCCCATCCCGGCATTCTGCCAATATCCACCATCGCTCGGGGACTCCTGACATGAGTCGAACCCGTGATCTCTGTGTGGCTTAGCCTACTTTTGAGCGGGGGGCCTTTACCGACTGATTCACTAGAGAGGGTCCACAGTAATTAGTAGAGTCCACAGCTGTTGGAACCAAACTGACTGGTTGCCATTTGTTTCTCCACAGAACTGCCTTATTAAGTCGGATGAGAATGGATACACAGCAGTCGTAGGAGACTTCGGCCTGGCGGAGAAGATTCCGAACCATGAGTGAGTGAACTTTGAGGGATGAGTTTAGGATTCATAAGAAACTTCCTGGAAAAGGATTGAAATATGTAACTATTTAACGTTTGCATCGCAGAAGTTTTTGTACATTAGCGATCAAAACCCACGTCTGAATGGAAGGAGAAATCTTTTCAGTCAGTAATTTCCTAAGGAATACAGCAGTTGGAGGTTAAAAACGTAATGCCTTTCTATGCAGTTTTCCTGAGTTTTTTTGTCTCAAAGAAACGGAATCGACGCATTGCCGTTTACCAAATTTTTCTTCATCAGGTGTTATTTTTAGTTATTTCTTTGTTCCAATTGTATAGGCCTCTGAACTTGGCACAACTGCTTGGCACAAAAACAGTGTCTACTTGACTGAGTTTATACAGCATCAAAGCGCTGAAATTGTCTGAAACTATTTCTGTGACTTACATAAGCCCAAAATGAACGCTTTTATACTAGCTTTTAAGATTGTGCAATCTACCACACGTTGCCGTAGTTACACGTTGTTGACATTTTTAAGGTGAGATTTTCTCACATGGAGTCATATAAGCCAATGCTTTATCATTCAGAATTTAAAATATGTCTCCTTGGACTTTGAAATGAATTTTTTCCCCCAATAAAGATAACACTTATACTGAGTGATAGTGTTCCATTGTATATCCCAAGCACACCAGCGGCGCTATATGAGCCTTATTAACAGTTTTTTAGGGGCCTGTTCCATGTATAGTGGTTTATTCTAGATTAGACTAGCTTTAATATCCACATGCCACTATGCACTTGTCTGCTGAAGAGGTGGAGACTATTTGCTGTGCGTATCTGTGTTGAATTATGTCATTGCCTTGCAATGCTGAAGAGTCATTCAGACCATAAATCTCCCATGGGCCAAGGTTTATTTTATTTATTTTTATCCAGTACAGCTCTAAGTTTTCTCTCAACAGGAGTGACAACAGGAGATGTGGGACTATAGCACAGGCCTGTCAGATTGCCCTTTTCAGCTGTACACCAGGCACCGAGTGAACTAGAAAAGCTGTTAATTGGACTGTTTAACCGGAAAAAGGCCTCACACCCCCAGCAGGCACTCGCAGTGTCTCCCATCTTCAGCTGCAGGCCCCTAACCCAAACACAAACTCCTTCTTTCATGTGCACTGAAATAACTCCTTGTGTTTCAGTGCACACGGGCGAAGACTTGGGGCAGGCCTGGCCTCCTCTCCCACCAGAGTCATGTTACATTCAAATGATAAATATATCACCCGTCTCTGCCTCCTAGCTATTTACAGGAGAATACATGATCTTTGAAGAAGCGTAACTCTTGCCTCTGACGAGTCATGGCAGAGTAGAGGCAGCCGGTAATTACAGTGAAAATGGTCTACTTTACGGATCTGTATGTGACAGGGATCTTGGATGTTGTTGCTTTCGTCCCCCTTAGTACCTCATGCACATAAAACGGGAGTAGAAGTGCATTGGGAGAACTGGGCAATCCAGTCAAATATGCCTCTGCTAATCTGAACGGAAAATGGATGGATCGGAGCCAATGGGAAAGGGTCATCTTGCTAGTAAGGAACAGAGTGTTTGGCTGCAAACTTAGCTGGAGCTAATAATACCAGTTTGAGCTTGAGTAAGACCTTCTCTCCCGTGGCCCCAGTATATTGTGTGTTTGTCGGCAGACTGCAATGAACTTTGTAGCATTAGTCTTTCTTTTTTTGTGTGTGTGTGTGTAAATCCAACGGCCAGCTAAAGAAATGATGACGGTAGGCGATGCATGTTTACTGTGTACCGGTGGTTCTGGACCTTAGAGATGAACCGGTGTACTGAGCTGGAGGGTGGGTTCAGCGGCGACTGTAAAAAAGGGGTGGTTTGAGAGGGTGATTTGCAGGGGCCGGTATGTCGTATCTGATGACTTTTTTGGTGCCATATTGCGGGGGGGGGGGATTTTTATTATATTATAGGAGCAGTAAATCATTGGCAAACAGATGACTATGTCTCAGAAGAATTTATAATATATACTGAAAAAATATGGGTTTGGCCTGGAGAATTCTACAGCCTAATGAATCATAACGAATGCTTTTTTAAAGCCTTTTTTTAATGCCATATGCCTAATGTATGCTTTTGAACCGTTTCAGTGGTGAAAGAAATAAAGCATAATCTGCATTGTTAAAATTTTCGTATTTAAAATTTTTAAATGATTAACTCAGTTTTGTAATTTCGCCATATGACATGATGTGTAGACCTTTCTGTGAACCTTGCCACCACGGGTAGGTTGGAAGGGTGTTTCCAGCTCTGAGCCACTCGTCGCCTATCTGAATCATAGAACTTGGCCATTGCTCAGACTAAGCCACATCAAACAACTTAGATTCATTCTTCCAGTGATGGTGGAGAAGACGCCTTCAGTAGTGTCTGAATAGCATTAATAGTTTGTTTTCCAAGGTGCTTTGCATTTAAGTGGTCCGACGGGGTACTGGCAATGTGAAGTGACCGGAGATGGAACTGTGGCGGTGCCTATGCGCCTTGGGATGGAAGTAACAGTTGATCTTATTCAAAATCTTGGGCTTGTTTATGATTTAAGAACTGCCCCGTCTAACTGTAGGCAACCTTTGTCCTGTTTATTTGCAGTGCCGATGGAGAAAAGCTGGCAGTGGTGGGGTCCCCCTTCTGGATGGCCCCGGAGGTGCTGCGAGACGAGCCCTACAACGAGAAGGTAAGAGCGTCTTGACAGAATAAAGTCACTATTGTGAAGGGGTTGGCTTGTGCATCGGGGCCACAAAAAAAATGCTGTCATTTCACTGACCCAGTTTCACTGTGTGAGCCTATATGTGTCAGTGTCACTTAGCTTCGTGTAAGACTGCATTGGAAAATGTGACTGAACTAGGGAGCATTTAAGTGATTAAATATGTTTTGATGTTTGGAGTTTAGGTATACTTCAAGTTTTGAAACTGACTTAACATTGTTGGTAATATTGAAGAATGACATTTGGATTACATTTTGGTGTAACAATATATATTTAAATTTGTGTGTTCAAGATATCAAATTGGATATCTATTTGCTTTAAATGTATCTACACTATATGGACAAAAGTATTGGGACACCTACACATTACACCTACAGGAGTTTTTATGACATCCCATTCTAAATCCATTGGCATTAATATTGAGTTAGTTGTTGAGTTGTTGGATTTTTTGCCCATTCTACCAGAAGAGCATTTGTGAGGTCAGACAAAGATGTTGGACGAAAGGGCCTGGTTCGCAATCTCCGTTCTAGTTCATCCCAAAGGTGTTCAATAGGGTTGAGGCCAGGGCTTTGTGCAGGTGCAGGCCAGTCAAGTTCTTCCATACCAAACTGATCCAACCATGCCTTTATGGACCTTGCTTTGTGCACTGGGGCACAGTCATGCTGGAACAGAAAAGGGGCTTCCCCAAACTGTTTACACAAAGTTGGAAGCATAGAATTTGCTCCTCCACCAAACTTTACAGTTGGCACAATGCAGTCAGGAAATGTTCTCATGGCATTCGCCAAACCCATCCGTCCATCAGACTGCCAGATAGAGAAGCGTGATTCGTCACTCCACAGAACAGTCCAGTGGCGGTGTGCTTTACACCACTCCATCCGACGCTTGGCATTGTGCTTGGTGATGTAAGGCTTCCATACAGCTGCTCGACCATGGAAACCCATGTCATGAAGCTCCCGGCACATGTTGTGCTGATGTTTGGAACTCTGCAGTTATTGAGTCAGCAGAACGCACTATGCACCTCAGCACTCGGCGACCCCGCTCTGTAACTTTACGTGGTCTGCCACTTTGTGGCTGAGTTGCAGTGGTTCCTAAACGCTTCCACTTTGCAATCATACCACTTACAGTTGATCGTGGAATATCTAGGAGGGAAGAAATTTCACAAACTGACTTGTTGCAACAGTGGCATCCTATTACAGTACCACGCTCGAATTCAGTGAGCTCTTTAGAACGACCCATTCTTTCACAAATGTTTGTAAAGGCAGAGTGCATGGCTACACCTGTGGCAATGGGACTGAATGAAACACCTGAATTCAATGATTGTGGCCCAGTACTTTTGTCCATACAGTGTATATTTGTTTTTGTTTTTTGCGTATTAGCTGGACCAAAGTGAGTCACCATGCCTTTTGTTTTTGGAACATCAAATGAAAAATTAGTTGTGTAAAAATGTACGAAACCATAATCATATTGTACATTACTGCTATGTACTGACGAGATGTATATTTATATTCACAAGGCGGATGTCTTCTCGTACGGGATCGTCCTGTGTGAGATCATTGCACGGATACAGGCTGACCCCGATTACCTTCCTCGCACCGAGGTGAGCCCTTGTTCTTGGCTCCGAGGCCTTGTTGGTTTTTATCGCTTGCAAACACTGCTGAGGAAGTCCTCGAAATTCATCAGAGATGTGGCACATTGGAAACTTAGCCCCGCTCTTCCTCATCTCCCCGGCAGAACTTCGGCCTGGACTACCATGCCTTTCAGAACATGGTTGGGGACTGTCCACCGGACTTCCTGCAATTAGCCTTCAACTGCTGCAATGTGAGTATAGATCCATACACTGGAACAAATGGCAAACAGATGGTCTTATCCAGACCAATTTAATTGTTTAAAATGAAAACTGTAACTGTACTACTTAACCTGCACACTGTTGACTAGAATGTCAAGCAGTGAAATCAAGGGAACTTGATGTTCAAATGTAATTACCCTCTGGCTTATGTTTGCGTTCTCCAGATGGACCCCAAACTGCGGCCCTCCTTCCCCGACATTGTGAAGAAGATGGAAGTGATCTTGTGCCGGCTAAAATCTGAAGAAGCTGAGCCGGAGCGGATCCACCTTGGTTTGGATGTCGACCGGAAGACTATCGCCAAAGGTGCACCTGGCCCCCTCACTCCTCCAGCCAGCCTCCTCATTCCTCAAGCTTTTAAAAGCCCAACAGCTGCATTCTTACAAGCAATAAACATCACGCCTAGACATTTCCTGCCCATTGTAACTCTACAACTAATGGAGCATTAAGCAGGCACTGGTCCAGTTTCCATTTCCAGCCGGTTTCCTTTACTGAATATTAAAGGGGAGGGCTTAGTCTGCCTATTTCTTAGAATTCTGAAAAAACCCCAGAAAAGGTATAAAGAATTGATCTGAACTGAACAAGGTACGTCCTGGGATATTTATTTCCAGGCTATTTCTAATTTTGACAGCAGCTTTTGTTTCCTACTGAGAAAGCCATTTCTTAAAGCTGAGGGTGCTCATCACTGTATTTAGTATTTAGATCAGTGTTTGTATACAATAAAAAAAACTAAATTCTTAAAGATTTTTGGGAATTTTTTTTTTTTTAGGGTGACGTTTTCTACCACCTGCACCTGTGAAGTTATACATTGTTTAAATTGTATCTTAGCTGAGTAGATGCATAGTTTTCCACTGCTGACTCACTGCTGCCTCTTTGTCTGCACACAGGCCCGGGTGAGAAGATACAGGGAATTAAGAGGCTGAATCCCCTGGGACTGCAGGATGATAAGATCCCCCCCAAGTCTCCTCGCCCCCGCCGCAACATATGGCTGTCTCGCAGCCAATCGGACATCTTCTCCCGCAAACCCAGCCGTAAGGTAAACGTGCAGGACCCCTACTACAACCCAGGCCCCAGGACTGCACCAGGGGCCCGCAAGATCAACCCCTTCAATGCCCGCGAGGACCTGAAGGGAGGAAAGATCAAGTTCTGTGATGTTCCCAGCAAGTCCGTCTTCTCTCTGATGTTTGACCTGCACTCGCCCTCCAGTGCGGTCACCTCCCAGCCACAGCTCCTCCCAGGCCCCTGGCAGGACCCCTGGCAGATGCCCGGCCGCCGCTGCCGCTCGCTGCCCGTCTCCCCCCGGCTGCCCCCGCGTGACGTCTTCTGCCACGCCGCCAACGCCTTCTCCTCCGCCTTCTGCAAGTGCGACCTGGCGTCGCTGGGGACGGAGGGGCGACAGAAGGCACTGGGGGCCTGGGTTGGGAAATATGCAGTGATGGAGATCCCCCCTTACCGGCCCAGGGTGGAGGAGGAGGAGGAGGAGGAGGAGAAGAGCTGGTCTCCCCACCCCAGCGACCGCGGCGAAGCAATGGACTGCTCCAGCAGTCGCGGTAGCGCGGACGACGACGGCGGTGAGGACCAGCAGTTCTACCCGCCCGAGGCTCAGAACGGCGTCTCTGACAAGCCCTGGGCCTGTGAGGACATGGAGGCCGAGGACCAGGAGGGTGCTCTGGAGCACGTCCCAGCACTGGACAAGGCCTCCCTGAGCCTCTGCCTCACCGTGGAGCCCCCCAGCTCGCCCACACAGGGGGACTTTGGGCCCATCCTCCTGGCCACCTGTGTGGCCCCAGGGTCAAAGGTCATCCCCTCCAAATGTGACATTTAGAAAACTCAGTTGGAAAGAAGAACTTAACAGAGAGAGAATCCCTCCTCGGCACCACTTAGTAATAATACGATCATTTCAATGGGTGGCTTGCGGACAAATATTATTTTAGATGTTATTTAATATTGAGAGAAGAAAAAAAAAAGATGTAAATTTTGTGTTTTGAATAAAGGCATCCCTTTACGTCCACAAAGTTTGTATTTAAGTGAGCGGAAAAGGCACTCAGAGACCATCACAAGCCCGGTTCGTAGTGCATGGAAAAGACTGTGGTCACCTCCAAGAACTAAAAAAATGAAGCATCTGACTGATTACCTCATGACCTGAACCTTAGACGCCCAAAAGGAAAAAAAGTACATTTGCACTAGGTCCAGCCGCTCTTTGTCATGATGTAAAAGCCCTTTATCTCAATCCGTCTCCTTTAATTCGCTCGCATGGTAATGTCAGATCCTTCATTTACAGGAGCAGACATGAAATGGATCTCACTCCCACAATGATTTTTTTGTTTCTCTAATGGACATAAGTTGACTACCATTATAGAAGCATTGTAACGCATTGGTGTTTTAGCCGGGCATAACAACGTTAAATATTATACTGAACTGTTGCTGAGCTGTAAATCCTGTGAAAACTTCCTTCTCTCTGTGGGATTTTTAAACCCACAAAAGCCTACTGAAAGCTATCCAGACAATGGAAAGCCAATAAGTTCCGTTTTCTGTTTAGTTTTTTTCTTTACCCAATCACAGCAAACCTTCTAGAACGTATCTAATCGGAAGATATGACCGAACGAGTGATTCTTTTCATCCTTCAGTTACGCCTGACTTCTTTCCGGACGTCTCGTTTTGTTGCGCTCGACGCAAATGGCTTATCCAAAGGGAAAATATGAATGAAAGGAAATCGTATTGTGGTAAAGGAGCCTGGTGAGTGCATTTCAGTCCCCCCAAAAAACTGCCTTTTTCAGGGTCAATGCATCACATGCCCTGACATTTGTTTATCTGTGGGAGCCACTTCACAACTTCTCACCTAGAATTTCACAAAATGTCAAACAAGCATTCCTTGAAAAATTATTAGGGCACAGCCTTGTGCTGCATTGTACACAGAATAATTTTGACTGTTGGGTGGGAATACCATTGTTCAGAATTTTTTTTTGTAGATTTTCAGGCGACTTTGACAATATTGTAATATTGTAATAGCTAACTCGACGCTATCCTGGCTCTGGCATTGATGTTTAGTTGCCAAACGTATTTTTAGACATATCGTAATTAACACATCCCTGATCTTCAATCTTATAAAATAAAGTTAATGGGGAAAACTCATATGCTTGTTAAGTTGTTTACCTTGCGCACTAAAAGAAACTAATTGTAATTGTCTAAAACGAACTATAAGGCAGAACTATAAGCCCACACTGGTTACACAGTCTTCTCAGGAGTTATAAATGCCGTGGGATTTGGTTTTCTGAGCTGTATGGATAGGTCACGAGAGGCCGGGGTCAATCTAAGTATACCGGCACAACGTGATTCTGGGTTCTTGAAGAACCGCTCCATCGCACAAGCTGAGCGGACGGAACATGTTGGCACAGATATTTCACCTACTCCTACTTTTGCATCTTCAGGGCTGTTGAACAATGCTAGCCTATTAATACTTAAAACTGCACTTGATGGGGGAAAAAAGTTTAAACGTGTATTTAACCATGTATGCATTTGTCCTTTGTTGTTTGTCACTACGTTTCTATGCAATAAAATAACTATTCTGGGATATTTGACTTACAAATTTTACAGAGTGTCTATTTTGATATAAGTTTTGCTACATATTTCAATATCTGTAAAGACTGTTGAATCTTTGTTGTAGTAGTTCATTGTAGAAACGTCACTGTTTTTGATATAGCCCGTGACAATGTTCAGTAATGTGCTCATCCTATTTGTTTAAAGTTGGGTTCTTTGTTATGGACTCCTGGCGGTATGCGTTTTATGGAACACACTGGTTTTAGTCTGTACCAGAACAGGTGAAAATTTTAACCAAAGACGGATCAGGACTAGAAAATTTCGTACGTCTGGCTTTTTACAACTTTTTTTAAAAAAAAAGGAACAAGTCTGTGCATATGTTTGTATGTAATCCTGATTGCTTTTAATAAAGTAAAAATAATTCTACTTCTCCAGTTTATTTCTGGGGCCTAATCGACCATTGGTGCAGTTGCTTCAGACTAAACTAGTTTTTTCATTCTGGCATCATGTTGATGAACTAAGTTTTCAACTAGTTGTAAATTGCTTCTTGGTTTTTTTTTTTTTTTTTTTTTAAAGCAATTTATGAGCATACTTGTCGGCTAATAAACTCTCCAGCAGCCAGAGGTATGTTTTTGTTGGGCTGTTAAAAACGTACACTCAGTGATAGATAAAAGGTTTTTATTTCACAGGGTCAGCGTCCAGTTAATGGTTTGTATGGTATCAAAATGTATTGAATCCTTTCCACCTTACAAATAAAGAAAAACTAAATTGGCACACGATTACATGAACAGCAAATAAAATGTATTACCAGCTAATTATCCCTGTGCAGTAGGATCAGCTCTTTCCCCACACAACCTCCATTTTGTGTGTGTGGGCCTTGGAGGACTTGGAAAAGGTGCTTTTGACAATTTGCAGTGGGACCGATTTTCCACTGAGGTAGAGCTTGTTCGTGCAGTTTGGGAGGCATGTCTCTGATACTGCGTGGTCCGGGCTGTTGCTTTTCTGAGAGCTTACATAGGAGAATATATACCCAGTCATGAAAGCATCAAATCCTGCCCGGTGAGTTCCGCCCTCCATCTTCTTGTGTTTGATCTCCGTCTTTGCTGGGGTCCCGTTCAGAGGTGCAGCTTGCCGTTCAGGGGCTCCCTCATCTGCAGGCATGTGCACATCAGTCACCTCCTTTGCCTCAGTGAGTGCCGTCGTGGAAACCTGGGGTGCCTCTGTGGCAGGCTCCATCTTGCCCGGAACTTCAGCATCCTCTACGCGTGGCTGTTTACTCTCAGGGCTGGCCTCTACGCGTGGCCGTTTACTCTCAGGGCTGGCCTCTACGCGTGGC
>JAOVYW010004460.1:0-11585 GCA_025775045.1 Hiodon tergisus | reverse complement strand
CTACGCGTGGCCGTTTACTCTCAGGGCTGGCCTCTACGCGTGGCTGTTTACTCTCAGGGCTGGCCTCTACGCGTGGCTGTTCACTCTCAGGGCTGGCCACTGCCTCCCGATCAGCCTTCTGCTTCTTCTTACGCTTCCTCCTCTTCCTCTTGTCTTCCTTGTTTTTATCATCCTGCTGGATAATGAGGTCGGTGTCGTGGGACATGGGGCACTCAGACCCATTGGGGCACCATCCATAGGCCTGTAAAGACACGAACAGCGAGACTCTTTACTAAGTGATTACTTAACATGGGATGCTTCCATGGACATCACTAGTACATGTACCGCATATAAGGCCATTTCTGCAGCATGTGCACATATAAATTTTAAGAACATAAACATGTGACTAAACACCTCTACGCTTGCCTGGTCTTATTGTATGTTTCAGAGAGTGGACGCCCAGCTGTAGCGGGCAGGAACAGGTGGGGCCAATGGGACAGTGCGGGTTTCTTAGGAGGAAACTTTCTATGTGCTTTGATAGCATTCTCATGTTGTTTCAGGAGATGTGACTTGTCTATTACAGGCCAAAGGCGGAAGGTCACCAGGGACTTACTGAGAAGCGTAGGCAGACGCTCAGGGGCCCCTCCTCACTGGGCCCCTCTGAGCAGGGCCGGTAGTCCACATAGCTGCATAAATGCCCAGAGTAATTGCAGAATTCCAGGAACAAATTAGAGCTACTGTTGCTCTCCACTATCGTCTTGCTGTTTTCCAGTTTGCTGGATGACAAAAAAAAAAAAAAAACATTATTGAATTTTTTAGGCTTTGGATTGCAGCTCTCCAATGTCATTTGAACAAAATACAATTAACAAGGGTACTGTATACATAATACATAAACTTGAATAATTATTTGAGGTCATCTTATCATGAAGATAATATTTCCTAGGCAGACCGAAAATATTCTTAATGATACAAGGGCTAAATCAGAACTTAAATTAAAACACTTCAAACAAAATTGATCTCAGCTGATTCAAAAGCTGGTAAAACGTCAATGTTGCAGCACTTCCTTAAAGTAAGTTTACCCTACCGCTATTTTATTTGCCCCATGAAGTGCAGTTTTTGTTTAGACTGGAGTTATCGGTACATTAAGGCGACAAGTGTGTACTCACCACTTCTTGTAGGCATACTCCAGGTACGAGGCGGCAAAACGCAACTCGTACTCCGTGGCATACTTGGTGTCGAAGACGCCTGCGGGAAACATCTGGGACAGGTCGGCAGTGAAGGTACCCAGGCGCTCCGGAAGGTGGGCATAGAAGCACTGGTACAGGAAGACCATATCGATCAGTCCGTTGTGCAGCACCAGCGGCTTGCGGGCTCGAAGCAGCTCCAGGAAAAGGGTTCGCATGTTGTGCCCATGGACATTACCACCCTAAAAGATGCAGAAAAAAGGGGACTAACACCAAAACACCAGGTCCAGAGCAGAGTTCTCAATGGGAAGAGTATTAAAGCAAAGATCATACGAATATTGTTGTAAGAAATCTTTTTTTTTTTTTTCTTCTCACCTTGTCATTACCCTTGTAATACGGAATGCCTTGGGCATACTGTTTATTGAAGTCGAAACCATGCTGCACCAGAAACTGCACAGACTGAGGCTCGATGATGTACTCTTCCGTACAGAGCAAAGTCAGGTTATAGACTTGCACCAGGTAAGTGTCACTTGGCTGTAATCAAAAATGTCAGTGTCCACCAAAGCAAAATTAACATACATGATTTCATTGCTGGCTTTCATTTTCTCTTGTATCTAAATGTTAAAACATGCCGACTACTTACTTTGTTCTCTAGCTTCTTGTAACAAGCAATCCCCAGAGACAACACAGACCTTGTGCGGGCTGCATGACATATGGCTTTGTACCTATCTTCAATACATCTTAGAATTAATAGAAAATAAGTTTAGTTCAACTTCATAGCTACAGCATTGCACTATCGTGACACTGATAATGTCACAAATATTAGACTCAAAGTCGTGCCCTGCTCAGGATAATCTGCTAGGCAGATGTCTGATTATGCTAATTCGCCTGACCTCTCTTGTTCAGAGATAGAAACTGGTGTTAATTCACTACTTACTCTGCCAGCAATGCTTTCCTGCTTCCCAGTCCACTTAATTCCTATTGAAAGGGACAGGCACTTAGAGTTACTTTAAAATAAGTGGTGTGAGATTTCTTTAATATCACCACTGTGGAAACACCAAGACACATTCCTAGCGACTGGGTTACATGGCAAAAAAAAATTCTACTGGTCTCTGGAGAATTAACTTCGAACTGCAGTTGTAAATGTAACATAGCCATACTTACAGTGTCCAGTGCGAGGAAAGATGAAGTCTTAATGGCCAGCACCATAGCTGGCCACAACTCCATGAAATTGTCGTTCTGAACATCGATGACAGGAACTACCATCGAGGATGCCATTTTCTACAATACACACGTGGTGCGACTTATTGTATTATTAACCGAAAATATTATACTTTAAAGTATGTCTACACAGATTAACAGATACATAATGGCCACCTGCCTAGCAGTTAGATCGATGTCCGAGGACATGAGACAAGAACAAGCTGCGGTAATTGGAAGCTACTGTTAGGTAGCAACCGGGGGTAACACATGTTTACTATATTATAGTATATAAGTATATGCATTAAGTACCTTAGAGCACAATTTAGCTATTGTAGCAGATCATTGCTAGCCTAGAATGTAGAGGGGGAAAATAACAAGCTGGCTAATTGTTACTTACTTCGTTCAACCGTCACTCATGTGTTAGTGTTTACTTGGATGTCCGCTACCTGCTACCATCAAACGAAAGGGTCCTTGCGAGCTCGCCTAGACAGAAGAAACTGCCAGATATGTTATATTTGTTTGCTTCTGTTAGTCATAAGACTTGTAATCCTATTCATGAATACTGAAAACGTTTAGAATAATTAGATGCATTTTTGCTCATACAAATTGAGCCCTTCATTTAGTAAACTGATTATTGGAAATAATTGTATTACGGCATTTGTGCAGACCTCCCATGTTAAACACGTCATGAAATTTAGCCGTTGAGAGATGACTCGCCATTTTGGCTCTAAACAGTCAGGATATCAGTGCTTTTTCATAAGTGACCTTTTTATTTGAACAATATTTTGGAATTTTTTTGTTTTTGTTGTTAAATCACCGGCTATAACGTACTTTTTTTTTGTCAAAATCATATTTTCCTCATCTTCTCACAAAAAACAGATGGGAAGTTTGTGCTAGCTGCCTGGCTAGCTACACTGAACTCCTGCAAAGAGACATAGCTAGCTAGCTAGCTGGCTAGCTAATCAGTAACAAGACAGTAAAATTATGGGAGGATGCTCTGCTCCAAATTGTTCAAATTCTACAACTATAGGAAAGCAGCTATTTCGTTTTCCAAAAGATCCCGTGCGAATGCGAAAGTGGGTTATTAATTGTCGACGCGATTTTGTACCAACTCCATGTTCCAGGTTGTGTCAGGCAAGTTTGAAAATTATGGATGTTAAATAATTAATGACATGTCGTGTCACGCCTTTTAACGGCTTACTTAGGCCTTGTTGTTTGGTTGCTTGTATTCAGGTTAGTTAGCTTTGGAAATGTGTCAACGGAACATATTTTCGTGCGCAGGACCATTTCGAGGAGAGCCAGTTCGAAGAAATCGCCAGGTCGCCTGCTGGAGGAAGGAAGCTAAAACCCAATGCCATCCCAACATTATTTAATGTGCCCGACCCCCCTTCTCCCATCACCCCCGTTGTCGTGATTCCTTTCAAACGAGAATCGGGTAAGACAATTCGCTATACGGACGCAAATATTGTTTCTCCATTTTATTACAGTTTCACCTGCAATTTAATGTTCACCTGTTGATTAAAAAAACGAAAACAATTCACAGTAAGGTAATTGGTGTTATTTAAACCCAGGGGAATCTAATAAATAAACCTAGATGTTCTATGCCTCCACAGTAGAGAAGGAACAAAACCTGGGAGACCATGGCTATGCACGGCGACAGCCCAAAGGAGAGGCGGAGGAAAGCCAATCCGGTGGTCAGAGGCTAGAGGAGGAGCGGACCTGTTCGCTTTGTCAGCAGTACAAGGCCCAACTTGAGCAGCAACAGCAGCATACAGCCAGACTGCAGAAAGAGGTCAGACTCTTTTTGGGAGTTGGGTCGAAGTGTTTACTGCCCCACAGCTCTCTTGTCATCCTATCCCACCTTACAGCCAATGTTTTCTCTGTTTGACACAGCATCAGGATTCTTTATTCCAGCACAATCGCACAAGCAAAAATCTTGCATCTACCGAACCAAAAAAAAATAAAATTGCTCATCTGTCTGTTCTGTATTGCGAGTTACACACAAACACATGCAATACGTTTCTCTCTTTTGTGGCAGGCGGAAGAGATGAAGAAGAAACTGCACAAGCTTAATAAAATTGAGAAAGGCCTCCAGATGTTCCTGTTTGAGGACCAGATCCGGGCCCTTACCCTGGCCAAGCGATCACGGAGGGCCGTGTGGTCCCAGGACACAGTGCTCACGGCTCGGAAGATCCGATGTGCAGTGGGGGGGAAGGGCTACGAGCTTCTCCGTGAACTGGGCTACCCCCTTCCCTCTTACAGGACCCTGTGCAACCGCCTCGAGCCCAAAATGATGGTGCCGACTGCTATGCAAGAAGAGCTGGCTGAGCTTGGGCTGGGGATCATCTCTACCTGTGACAGTCCTGAAGAAAACTGCACTAGTGACAAGGGACTTCTCGGGGTGATCTCATAAAAGAAGGGGGGGGGGGGGTTTGTTTTCTTTTTTCACCCTGTGATTTCTCGCAAGCTCGCTGCTGTTGAGTTCTAATGTGGTTGATGAATTGGGAGAATTTGCATTGACCACCTACGTGGTGCGTTAAAGGCACCTTTTACATTTTGTTGTGCCATGAAGACAACCTGGAAGTCTGGTTTTAAAAGGTGTGGCAGCAATGAAGAAATGTACCTTTAAAACTTGTGTTCCATCAACATGGTTTGGGAAGCAGTTTTCTATTATGTATACATTTGTATTCATACCTAACGAATAAGAGATATTTTTGTACAAGTGGGAATATATGGTGTTCCCAAGAAACGTGACCTTGTATCAGTCGTCAGTTATGTTTCTTTAATGTACTATTCCATTGAAGTTTTATTTCAAAGAGGTGTTGTGAAAATATTAATAGATTCTGAAATGTTTATTAATATGAACATGAATATTTCTGTGCTTAATCTGAGATTAAACGAAACAGGAAATATTTCAATTAAGTACTGTGGACTTGCATAGCATTACAATACTCCTTAAAAGGTATTTTTTCAAGTGATCCACTGGACTCCAGCCTTTCTGAAGTTATTGCAGGGGCATGGAGTTTTTGTTACAGAGGTTTGGGCTCCAAAGCTCTTATGTCAGACACCTACGCTTTCAACACTATTTCCTAGTGGAGTTTGCAGTAATTATTTTTAAATATGTATCTCTCTTTTTGCAGTTGTAGTCTTGAGCAAACTGACCAATGAAATAATTACCCAAAGCTATTGTCATACCTACTGTAGTGAGTTTAAACACTTGGTAGCTATTGCACATTCAAGTTCCCTACACTATTAATTTCCTTTAGAGCTATATGGTATCTTTTGTATTTTGTGCTTGTACGATTGAACTGAAAACTTTGGCAAATCTTGCATTCTGTGGCAGGCACACCGTAGGGAATTTGCAATGTCAAGCATGCCATAATAAAAGCAAAGGTACTGTATTCATTGAAAAAATAAAAAATAATCTTTTTAAGTAGTCCCTTGGTCTGATGTCCATAGCAACTCATGTTTGTTTATTTTGGGCATGTCTAGGCAATTACGAAGATTCCGTCACATCCAGAGAAAGTTTCTAAATCTATGACAAAAAGCTTGATTTAATGAGTAATTGTACTTTCAGTTACTTTTGGCTCAATAAAATAGTACAAAACATGTTGACCTCATGGACTGAAATTTTAAAAATTATAGGAAAATAACTAATAAATTATACATATCTCTTTTTGTTTGAACACTGAGAAAATATGTAAATGTTTTTTTTCAGATTTAACTTAAAAAAGAAACATTGTCTTTCCCAGTATCAGTGATGGTAAACAGATGAATTAAAAATAAACTTGGTTTATGCTTGAGAAGGTCAGTCGCCCCCCTACTCTTTGATACTACTTTAAAATTGTCATAACAAATAGCTTTAAGTTATGTTACATATTTTTGTCAAATTCCTGTTAAAAAATCCCTTCTGGGAGCTGCTTAAATGATGAACCAAGAAATAAGAAGTTGGTCATGAAACATAAAGCATAAACCGCTTTTAAAAACAAAACAAAAAACAAATTGGCAGCGAGACACAAAACCTTGAGTAATTATTTAATTGTTTAATTTCCACTGTGGGGTGATGCACTGATGAAGCACGTCACAGTGTTTACTCTACTGAAGTGAAGCGATCATTCATCATAGTGTTGTTTTATCTAACAGACGTGAATCCACACAATTGTCCCACAAAGGAATTCAAACCTGCGAGTGTCCGATGGATTCTCAGTAACTTTCCAATTATCTTTTACTGGGTTCAGACTGGAACGGGCTTCAGTTTCAGTACTTTACGCCAATTATCATTGTTTGAAATTCAGTTTTTTGTCTAGGGACCATGATAAAGACATTATCTTTTAAGTCTGGTTCCAGAAAGAGATGTTACAAAGGACCCGGGCTGCAGAGTGATTAATGGCTGTAATAAGTAGAGGACAGCAGGACAGTAATTGTTCCAGTATTTCCAGACTCAGACTTTGTACACTCTGATGTTTCTGATTCGTTACATCCATCTTTTTTAAAGTCTTTCTTGTTTTCTGGAAGACCCTTCACAGTGCCGGGTTCAACTGTGTGTCCTAACTAAAACACAATGGTTTGATGGCATTGTTGTCATTTAGCAGGTTTATCCATGATTCATAGATGGTCTACATTACTGATTAAAATGGTCTGCAGTTTTTTCCCCCTGTAAGTATGCTATAAAATGCGTGCTAAATTTCATCTGGAGGTGTGAAAAAATTGCTGGACTTCTCCTGAGGAAAGAGGTTGCAGCAAGGAAACACATAACATTATTTCCTAACAGTATTTTTGTTTTAACGTGGTGATACATTTTAGATTGACTGGTCCAGAATTTAATAAGGAATTCAGTGTTTGGGTCATCTATTTAATAGGATGCATTAAATGTTCAAGCAATTCTCCCTAGCAGTTGAGATTATACAACAGGGATGACCTGACTCTTCAGGCTGTTCAGTAAGGTTGTTATCATTCTCCCATAATTCTGCCCACAATTACAGGAGAAGTTGCCAGTCAACAGAGTAATTCGTTTCTCATATGACAGCAAAACATTCAAATTTTTTATTGAGTTATTATAACGATTTGGACTCCGATTTGGGTTATTAATCGACTTGCTATTTGAATAATTGACTTTATTTGAGAATCAAATATATTAAGCGAAAGTGTTGATGCAGCACTGCTCCTATTTCCCACTAGAGGGCAGCGTGATATAGCCAACTGAGCAGTGCCCACTATAGGTTATCATCGCCGTTATTTTCAGCCTCATTAGTCCCATTTCTTTATAAATAGGTGCTGCCAAAGAGAGAGAGAATCGTTGCAATCATTGTTATATGAGTATCGGCAAACGAGTTCAGCCAGAGATCCACTGAACATAACCAGAAAAACAACTGGCCTTCATGTCGATATATAAAGCTGCTGATTAAATCTCTTAATTAAATACAGGAAAGGTAAATTCGACATCTGTGAGGTGAATCTTTGAAACTGCATTTAAATAAGGGACAGAGAGAGACTAATAAGCCAATTTGTGGCCATTGAAGGGATTCATGTTAATATATGAATATATAATATATATTAATATATGATCCTTTTGAGACCCACCAAAAATGTATTTATAACATTTATCCAAAGCACAGGACATTTGTGCCAATACATTTATCTTAATAATCATCCACACCCTACGTTTAACAGGAACATTTTTTAAGTTTCAAGGCTTTAAATAATTAACAAGAATATAGATGGAACTTTTTTAAAGTACTTGTTGTGATACTTTGTTGCAGCTTTTACCGAGAATCAATTAAGATTATTCCCAGGGTCAAATCTTCACAGTGGACATGTTGATGTGTTTCATGTTTGTTTCACTCTTACGTAGTTCAGTTTGGCAGTCCTTTATCACAATCTCAACAATTGATAACTAGACACGAGGTTGTGTAAACAAGGGGGAAAAAACAAGACGACTTTGTGTGGTTCACGGCAGTAATGTCCGAAAGCTCTCCCATATTCTGATCACAGAGAAGCTGGGACTACTGATGTAAGAAAAGTTTGTAACTGTTTCTGTTCAATCAGCGCTGCACTTCTTTGCGTGAGCATTCCAGGACGATTTAGCCAATACAAATGGCTGGCTTCAGTCACCGATCTTTTATTAACAGATTGTGGAGGCTCTTGTTTAGATGTCTACTCTATTGGCATCTCTGAAAACGTTTAACAATTTTTCCACTACCATGTTCCAACAATGTTTTTCTATGATTCTCCTCACAAGAGGAGTAACTAAGGTTCTCGGCTGAGATATATACGTATGTTTCAGCAGAATTTTCAATTTCTCCCTTATTTGTTTGATTTGTTGAGAGAACTCTAAGGCTCCTATGATTATTAGTCACTTCAAGAGCCCATCTTGAGCCGTTGCCATAACGATTAAGAGGCTTGTTGGCTTGACTGCGTGGATGCAGGGCCTGTGGGAGGTTTACGTAGATGGAGACATTCCCCTGGCTCACCAGGACACAACTGCAGAAGTAGCAGTGACCATGAGCATCAGTGATGACTGGTCAGACTAAGTGAAAACACCCACAGGTCGTACTCACTTCGTTTGAACGACGACTCGGATTTGATCGAATATGACTTCCCAGCTTGAGTGTACCTGAAACTGTTGCTTTGAATTAGATAAAGCTCTGCAGTCAAATGATTTCTAACCTCTCTAGAATAGAGCAACCTTGTTTGCTCAGTAGAGGGAAATGATATTCTCTGAGTGCAGTTTTCTTTTCCCCTCTTCCAAGCACTTTTTTAAATGGGAGACATCCTAATTACCTTTAAACGGTACTGGAACTTTTCACACCTGTCCATTGAATTCTATGATTCATGACTCCTTTGTTACATTTACATTTTGTCATTTAGCAGACGCTCTTGTCCAGAGCGACGTACAAAGGCCTGTAGATTACTAGTTAGCTGATTCATCCCTACCTTTGAGGTCACAGAGCCTTTCGGAACCATAGATTTCTAGCTGGAACATGACACTCATTTTGAGCTTCAATTTGAATGGTATTTTTCAGTTTGCGGTTGAATTTGTAGTGAGAAGACAACTGGAAGGCCTGTGTCCACCCAGCTGTCAGATGATAAGGGGACAATCGGTAATTGGTGTTGAGCCACCAGTGGCCTAACACTGAGACCACAAACAGATGTTTTAGCATGAGGACTCCTTGTACACCTCTATGTTGGTAGTTTCACACTGCAGAGAAGACACACACATAAACTCCCCTGTATCCTTTTAGGATGGAAAGAATTGAATAATCCCTTGTGAAAATCACATCTCTGTGCTTTGTCCTTCACTCTTGGTTTAAAACTAAAGGATAAATTTGCCCTGAGCTCATGTACATGTGCTTGATAAAAAGCCAGGAGATAAAATACAGAAACTACCATTTCACAAACAAGTCCTAATCAGCTGTGGGGAAATAACACCTAGGAAATCTACTTGTGAGATTGTTGGTGTGGCTTTGTGAAAAATCCAGGAATCTCTTGTTCCTGACCCTAAATGTCAATTTGGCTCATTCACAGCAATGGCATTGACAGCTGTTTTGTTTTTTGTTTTTTTTAAACACGTGTGAACTGGACCACAGCCAAATGTTCATCTGCGATAAATGCTGACAAATGGTAAAGATCAGTTGAGTGTCAGCACCTTGCTAATTACACCTAGCCAACATCATATACAGAACAAAAAAAAACCTTTTACTTAATACCCTATTCTGTGAAATGCGTGTTCGATATTTTACATGTGTTCATCAGATAACCAACGTGCATCATAATATTTGTCTTTGGATTTCGCCAGAACAAATGAACTTTCCTTTTGGAAATATTATCTGTCAACCATTTGTTGATGTAATATATTAAATGTCACATTGAGCAGACGCATCTAAAAAATGGTTTGGAAGAAGTGAAAAAATGGTGGACGTTTTTAGGGTTCCCGCGTGCAGGATCCCTGATGACACAGAATTCCAGATGTGTGGATAAATGTTTGTGATTGGAGGTTCATTGGGCTCTATTCATTGCCATGGTGAAAGGAGATGTATAGCACAGACAGAGACTGCATTGTGTCTTCTTCTTCTCTACCCATAATGCTCCTGGGTTAGGTCAAAGAAGTCAATTCGGCAGTGCAAATTCTGATGTCAGTGTGATCTAAATAAGCTTTTGTCATCTCCTACATCCCGGGCTGGGGCGGGGCTTCTCGACAAGGGTACCTATGAGACAAGTGTCCTATCCAACGAAGGCAGCAGTGAATTTGCTCGTTCTCCTGTTTGCTAATGAGGATTCAGATCTATCTTGACATATTTTCAGCCACTCAGGTTCCAGCAAGTGTTGCAATTTTCCCAGCCAAATGTTTTTGGCCAAATGTAGGTTGTGAAATCTTTACGCAGGAATTGGCCTTGAAACTTAGTGATATTTGCCTACGGTAAACCTCTTCTGAAAAATAAAAATAAAAGTTATTTATTTGAAATGATCACTGTTTGTGTAGTGCCTTGTTTGAAGTTATCCTCTTTGTAATTGCCTGGGAAATGATATTTTGTTGCTTTTCATTACTCTTGACTGGGCTTGGCAAGAGGGGCGTGGATTTTTACAGCCTCTGTCCAGTTCATCAGCATCATTTCAACAGAGTCTTTCTTCTTCGGTACAGGCAGGCAGATTAAAGGCTCCAGGGCATTTAATGGGGTAACAGGTCTAATAATTCAGGTTGGATCATTTCAGCCTCGGTTCATTATGTGCTCAGAACATTTTTTTTTAAACTCACCTTCACTCTCAACTTCCGCGTGATTATACCAAATGTGAATGTATTAAATTAGACATTCACCCCTGAGGAGGTCTTCTGGCGTGGAAGTTGCACCCCTGGAGAGCGTTGGAATGTTTTGACTGCCCCATCCCCCTTGCTTTCCCCTGATTGGCCTTTTCTACTGTGGGGGGTGGAGTGCAGGGCCCTGATAAGAGCCCTTAAAAACACCAGAGTAAAGAGTGAGGTTTGCAATTGCCAGGCACACAGAGGGGACAAAAAGTGGACCAAGGAAGGTAAGTGTAGCAGAGCCTCTCAACCATTTTATCATTTAAATTGAGACACTTGATTACTTCATTGCTTTCGAGGTGTATTGACTGATAGTGTGCGATATACACTAATATGTGTTGTTGCTTTCTCCTGCATAGCTTTTAGGGCACTCACTTGGATTCCAACGGCGGTTTAAATTTCCCATGCTTCCCTGGAAATGG
>JAOVYW010004457.1:0-13103 GCA_025775045.1 Hiodon tergisus | reverse complement strand
ATAAGCACTGATGTGAAAAGGGCAGCTTTAAATATTCCCATAGCAAAAAAATAAAACATCTTTGGGTAAAACCGTACTTCCATAAACTTTTATTTCATTGGAATTGCTATTTTTAAATTAAAATAAAAAGGACAGTAAGAATTTAATATCATATATTTTGAGAAATTTATACATTCCCCAACGGAAAACATTATTATTATGAAAAATATTTTTTATAGTTTTTAAAATATCTGTCATGCCTCTGCATATTGATATTTTGGAATCTGTTTTTAAAAAAACATTCCACAAACTTTTTAACACAGCTAATACCCTGTATTTGATCCATATAACAACATTTCCTACTAAATCACTGCAAACCTTTATAAATTACTAACAGGTGGATCCTAATGGATCCCTATATTAATAACAAAGAGGAAAACATTTAATCTAATACATTTGGGTATTAATTGGATTAATAGAAACTAATGGGATGAGAAATGAGGATTTGACATTTGTGTGTATGCCCTAAAAGGTTAACCATGCCACTAATTCCACCAAAGTAGCTATGTTATCTGGGTCAAGGCTGGTTGGTAATGGTATTAAAAAGGTCTATTTTTTTAGAGGCAAGTAGAGTTATCTGCAGGCCAAATAATTAATCCCCACAGAAGAGAAACAAGATCATGTGAAAAAAAGATCTACAAAGTATAGAAAATGACTAAACTGACCCATTTAAGAAAAAAATAAAAGTTTGCCAAGCAAGAAGTTTGGCTGTGTAGAGAAAAGTCTGCCAAAGCTGACCTCCTCCAGGCAGCCTCAGAGGTGAACTAGGTTGTTCCTCATTATATCCTGACTAGATTTGCTGAGCAACTCACCAACTCACAACGGCTCTACACGTTCTCCCTTTTCTTTCGCAACGTGTTTCCTGATGAGCCCATTAGACCTGCAAGGCTTGCCAGAGGTGCATGTTAGCACCAGGATCTGAACAAAATGGTGTCAATAAATAAATGACTGATAAAAAAATAAAGTAAAAAAAACTTGTCAAGCCATGTCACCCAAGTGTAATTTGGTTGTGTATAAGTTAACAACTCTGCTGACAATGCTGTTGGAACCATGGACTACAAAATCCAAACAAACTGCATCTCTCTTTAGCACCACAGAGAGACATCATTCACCATGCCCCTAGCAACCATTTTAAATTTATTTTAGAACCTTTTATATAACACATTTGGCAAAAATACCCTCAGTTTTGGATAATGAATATCTATCCCAAACTCACAGTCATCCCTTTTCAGTTTATAACAGAATAATGGCCCATATAAATTAGTACCAAATGCAGAAAATTAACAAAAATACCAAAAAATAAATAAAATGACAGCATGCATTTGAAGTCGTCCCCCCCCGTATGTCACTAAATCAAACCTGGTTTGGTTAAAGGATCAAAAGCAGCCAGTAAAATGATAGCCAGCACCTGTTATGTTCCTTCCCTCAGTCAGTGAGTCTGGCTGACCAGGTGGTATTTAGGGAAGACACAGCGTGCACAGCGGCCCAACTCTGCGGTGGGTAGTAACAGACACATGTGGGGTGATAAATAAACAAACAGACGGATGCTAAGACTCAAATTTGTTTTATATATACATATAATATATTAGGGTATAATATTATATTATACCCTAGCATATATATATATATATATGTACACCAATCAGCCATAACATTATGACCACTGACAGCTGAAGTGAATAACACTGATAATCCCGTTATCATGGCACCTGTCAGTGGGTGGGGTATATTAGGCAGCAAGTGAACATTTTGTCCTCAAAGTTGATGTGTTAGATGCAGGAAAAGTGATGTGCAAGTGATGGCTAGACGACTGGGTCAGAGCATCTCCAAAACTGCAGCTCTTGTGGGGTGTTCCCGGTCGATAATGGTCAGTACCTCAAAAGTGGTCCAAGGAAGGAAAAGCGGTGAACCGGTCTTGGGCGGCCTAGGCTCATTGATGCACGCAGGGAGCGTGTGGCTGGCCCCATGTGGTCTGATCCAACTGACGAGCTACTGGAGCTCAAATTGCTGAAAAAGTTAATGCTGGTTCTGATAGAGAGGTGTCAGAGGTCTAGTGGAGCCCATGACTCGACGGGTCACGGCTGTTTTGGCGGCAAAAGGGCGACCTACACAATATTAGGCAGGTGATCATAATGTTATGGTGGATCGGTGTATGTATATATACAGGATTACATGTAGGATATGTAAAGAAAACCACTGTGTCCCTAACCTAAAAGTCATATGAAACAACAACAGACTCTGCTAACCAAAAACCCAACAAATGCAGCTCCCACTCCCAACCTGGGTGTTTATACAAAGACCTTACCTACGTCTACAGAATTTGCTGATTTTTCCTCCCTTCTTCCCAAATGAAAGTGTTAACCTGGGAGGAGAACGATCTCCCTGCATGCACAACTCACACAGCTCTGCTGATGAACACCACGGTACAGATGGATAACAAACAAACAAAACCACACACTCAACTGGCATATTGCTTGTTCGCTCAAATTCTCTCTCAACTGATGGTAATCACAAAAGGTTCTCTCAAGAGTTTTCTCTCCCTCAAGGTTACACTCCTGATTCATGGGCTGGCGGTAAAATTTAGCGGAGCGTGTGTTTTTCTGATTGTTGGATGCAGATGAAGATTCTGCACAGTGAAGACGAAGACAATGATGATGGACAGGCATGGACCCCAAAGCAAGCAAGGGGAGAGAACAACTCGGAGATACGCATGGAACGCAAAGACACACAAAACCAATAGACACGTAAACATCCGCTCTTGACAGCGAAGTTTGTAACAGCGCCTAAACTTAAATAACTTTTAAAATGTCAGAGTGCAACTTTGAGTTACTGTGTTTAAATGTTTCAGCCCCGATTCGTCTGGTGCCATTTAATTGCTGAAATCAAAGAAAGAAGTAGAGATAGTGAGGGAATGAGAGGCGGTGAACTGAGCTATTCATACTGGTCTACTTACCAGCACATAAGCAGTAGTCAAACACAGAGCAATAGCACTGAAATTTATTACAACCCGCATCCAGGTCTGGATAGTAAAAGAAAAAGGTTGTGCTGGGAGGTGCAATTAAGACGCTTTTTAAAGTTTAGGCCCCTTCCTTGCCAATAAAACACTCTTTTTTAAAGCTTCCCACAAGGAAGGACAGCCACTTTAAAAGGGAATAAGGATGAGAGATCAAAGGTTAACTGCGGGACTCTTGTCAGGAAGAAACATGACAATTTTTTTGCAAATAATGGAGTCGAAACAGGGCAGTGCTAACCTTGGAACATGCCGTCATCCTAATAGCATAAATATCAATCAATTTGTCAAATACTGCTAAAAGTGGACTAAAGGATGCTGTTGTAACAGAGCCAGTGATTCCAGTTGCCACTCTAGAAGTGGGTTCTTTTGTTTCCATTACCACCAGATGTGGGCCACTGTCGCATAAGTTTGTTGGTTAAAAGCTGTGAAACACTCTTTAGCAAATCTGATGTATGAAATGAGTTGTTAATATTCATATTCATATAATTCAATATGATATACCATTGGGGTTATGTGTGTCAGAAAGTCTTTTATTTTATTTTGTTGAAACAGTGAGTGAGAACATGTAAGGGCAACTATATTTATTTTTTTCTCTGTGTGCTGCGCCCGTGCTACAAGTACAAATGTATGTCGCTGCCTTCTTTCAGTGTTTCTACAAGAATAAAGTGAAAAGTGGAATTAGTCGTCATTCAACACGCAACGCAAAAAAACGGTTACGGTTACATTGGGGCCATGACCCGGATTCTTCAATGCCGAAGTCTATTAGTCGGTTAAAGCTGGTGCAGGTATTTAGAGAGAGTAGCAACGCTTGTTGAGAACTACAACAAGTGACATTACCCCCCCTGGAGCCGAGACACAAGTGTGATTGGTTGCTTGAGGCAAGGGCTTTGATCGTTATCTCGAAAAGCTAATTGTTTCTTTTGTCGGAAGCCACGTCATGTGTAAAGCTGTTAAGGAACCCAGGTTCAAATCCCAGTCAGGGGTCTGGGTCTGCTAAAACACATTTGTTATAATTCAAACCGTCCTTGATTCACCCAAAAGCGACACCCATGGTGATATTAATCAAGTTATCTGTTGATCAATAACCTATTGGTTTGAAGGGGATTTTGCCGCTGCTGATTTTCATCATTGAACGCAAAAACGTCAAGAGACTAATTTGTGGGTTTTCTGTTTTGTTGTGACAATGAATGGCTTCAGATTCAAATTCTGCTGATAGCCTTTAAAATAGGAAGTGATTTTATAATTTATTATTTCCTATAAAAACATAGTGGAACAGTCCTAGTAAGAGTACGAAACCTTGCTCACATGGGGACGTTCCATTTTTGTATTGAATTTTGTTTAACTTGAAGTGGATTCTAAGATCTTTTTGTTAAAGGACATACATTTTAAATTAAAATGAACTAATCAGACAACCTTTTCTGCTCCGTAATTTTTGTAAATGGCTTGATCTTTTATTGATGGGTTTTTTTTTTTGGATGACCCATTCACAGACAGCAGTTACTGAGTAATATGTCCCTCCATTTCTCCCCTGGCCTCATTCTGACTTCTGGGCTATCATTTGTCATAGGAGAGCAAGGCGATCTCTAGAGGGGGAGTGGGCATTGCGAAATTGGCCATCAGTTACTCTTCCTTTTAAGAAAGAGAGTTGAGGTGATTACCCTAAATAGTCGTAACCCATATGTTATTTTTAAATGTCTCTCCTCCATGGCCTTTTGGAGTTTAAGGCGATCCTGTCCAGACTGGAAGAAAGGGAGGTGCATCTGCCACAGAGAAGAGATATTGGGGATGAAGGGAGAAAGAAAAGAAAAGCCTTTAGAGTGAAGGTGAAATGGTAATGGTTTTGTCTATCTCTGGCTGGGTCAGGACGAGCAAGGGTACTCCCTTTCCAATAAGGCATTATATAAGGGACATTAAAACCATCTGTTCAAATCCTCATTGAAGAGCTTCTTTAAAGAGGTGCCTATGAAACATGCATGCTTTTTCAGTATGTGTTCATTAAAAGGGGGTCAGATGCAGATCCTAGCCCTTCCCAGGACCACAATTTGTCTGCAAGTGTTCAAAGTGTTTTATTTATTTATTTATTTTAATGAACAAATGCTCAACAAATGCAAATTCAAATACCTTTAATATAAAAGCACGATTTCTATAACTATAAATAGTTTATTGTGTTTCACAAAATAGGATACATCAAAATTGTCTCTGTATAGACATAAAAGCAGAAAATGCTGAGGTCTGCATATTAAAACAGTACTTATCTAAAGATCTTCTAATATCCAAGGACAAGATCCCAGTATATCTCTTCTCATCTTTCCTTTAACAGTATTTGGGTGCATAAGTATAAGTCATAAGTATGGCATTTGTGTTGGTAGACAGGGAATTAGTCTCACTTAGAACCAATGTCACATAGAAGTTCAGACATGGTATGGTTAGTTTACTCAGACAACAATGTACTGAATCCATATGCACACAATGTGCACGCCATCACAAGGATGGCCTGTACTAGAGTTTCAGCAGACATTGTTTTCTGTACGTGGGGTACATTAGTGATGAAGAAGGAAAAAGAAAGTGGTAACACATCAAACATTCTTAGACAAGGTCAGGGGACAAGAGAGCAAATATGTACACAGGAAGCAATAAAACGAGTAAAAGCAAAAACCCAAATGATTGAGGGACAGCACGGTTGTGCTGATGGAGCGAGGGAGAATGGGAGTAAAGGTGCGCCGTTCTTCTGTTTTTTAGTCACTTTATCCCTTCTTTAATTAGAGCCAGGGTCTTGGCCTGCTAAGCTGGCGTCTTGGTGTTAACTTAATGCACCGTGAAAAAATCATTATGGTGTGGTACAGATGGGGCCAGCCATGCAGATGGACCCTTGTGCTCCCTTCTAAAAAGCTTTTAAAATGCAGCCCTAACAAACTGATCCCAGACGTGTGCACTAACAGCGGCATCCTGCTCCAGACAACAACAGGGAGGGGTTAGCATGCAAATAGAAGGGGTATAGGAGGTCAGGAATCATGCCGGGAACTGGGAAACCGGAGGCCAACAAGGGGAGAAAGGGAGTAGAGGATAGAACACCAAAAGGGGTAAGGGTGTGTGAAGGGGACAGGGGACTGGAATGCCACTGAGGGTCATATACTGTACAGGGTACTGGGGAGTGGGTATGAAAGTGTGCTGGGGGCAAGGATTTATAGAAAATACAGTCAAAGAAAGACCAAGATTAACTGGGAAAAGGTGGAGCAATGTGGCTAATATCTGTTAGTGGGTACATTGTAAAGACAGTTTGCTGTATCAATGATTTAATACCGCATTCGTTTGTCTATGCCTGAAGAATTTCCTTCCATTTGAATTGCAAAATTAAGGCAATTTCCTGAATTTTTTTGGTGTGAAAAAAGAAGAAACGGCATTTTATAAATATCAATAACAACATAACAGATATCTGAATGCCAGAAACATGTAAAAATATTACAACACAGTCTCAACTTTGACAGTAACTCAACTTTAATCTCAAGAGAATATTATAAACCAGAAATAATGTGCATAACCAGAGTGGCAATGCAAAAATTTAGGCCTGATAAAGTCTGAGACTAAATAAAAACTTCAACAACCTGCTAATCACATTTAATTCAATTGTATACATTTTTTTAATTTCTATTTTCTTCTACTAAAACATGGAAAAAGGTTATATGGTACAGTTATGTAAAGTGCTAATAGTAGGTTGCCAAAGTTTTGATTTGGTCACAGCCCAAGAATATATAAACGGGCTTAATCAAGTTTAAAGCTCACTTTGAAGGCTGTTTAAATGGGCCTTAGGTTATCTCAATGATAACCTTTAATCTTCTCTGACTTTCAGTCCCGGCTGTAGAAGATATGTAAACATGTTTTATAGCTGCATAAAAAAATCTCAGGGGAGGTCGAGAACTCCTTAGCCTCTCTTACTTATTCTGTTCCTTTAGTGTCTTTTAAACAGACAGTGGGCTGCAAGAGACAAGAGACATCACATTGGTTTTCACAATTACATACAAAACCTGCTTCACTAGGGAAGTATTTACATTTTTGCTGGGTCACAAAAAAGAAAAGAAAACCAAGACAAATGAATATATGCACTGCTTTTATTGCTTGCCCAATTACATCCAAGGTTATTTTTGTGTACTAATGTGGTTAGTAAAATGGAAATTGTATAAGTTATCAGCAGAATAATTACCCCATATCGTATTTCAAAGTAGAATACCATGCAGACTATGGAAAGAGTTTACATCAAGTTTTATGTAGGACCGCTAGAGTATCCTATCCCCATTTCTCTAGGATTAAGTTAAATCTTTTTATTCCTCTGATGAATTATTTATTTATTTTTATTACTACTAGTAATAATAAAGCTATTATAATTTTAATGGGGCAGTATGGTGGCTCAGTGGTTAGTGTTGGTTTTGCACAGGCTTCAAGGTTCACTGTCTTTGTGGAGTTTGAAAGCTGTACTTATGGTCCTCCAATGTGTTCCTAATGTGTTATGTGTACGTAACATGTCATCAGTCCAGGATAATAGTGCTTAAAAAATTGCATACTAGTCCTTAGTTTAGTTAAAGCAAGCTAGGAAAAGTAAATTTTCATAGGAGGGAAAACAACGCTACAAATTACTCATTTTATGGATTCCCTTCAAAAACCAATACAAACACAATGCAGATCATCTGAATTAGCTGCTGATCAAAACTCCACCATCCAATATCCCCTTATGTAAAAAATTTCTTGGAACTGGATAGTGGGATGCAAAATCCTACTTAATCCAGAAAGTCTTGATTTGTGTAGTGTGATTGAATACATATGGTAACGATTCCAGTCTCCTTACAGGGATGCCTCAGTAATTATTGCATAGGACTTACGACAAAAATCTATTTGCACATTTTCTGATTTCTTGAGAAGGACACCACCGAGGTTGTCCACGAACAATACATATAAAAATTAAAATAAAATACATTATTGTTTAAATACTTCTGCGTACTTCACAGCAGAGCCATTTAAAATACTTTAATTCTTGAATTAAATATGAGGTCACAAATAATTTTGAATTAAGTACTTACACTTGCAGTGCTGCAGAAGTTTCTGGATGACCTTTTTGCATACTTACCCCAATGTCATTGCAGATTGTAAATGCACTTTGACAAAGTAAAAACAAAAGTAGTGAGTTGCACCCAGGCAGGGTTTTAGTGGTTGTTAAATTTTACATCCCCAGCCCTGAGGACTCTCTGGGGTAGTAAAAATGGAGACCATTGGGATTTCCTGAAATGCAGCTATAATTCAAACATTATTTTAAGTAACGGAGTATGTACCTTTCACACGTCTCTTGAGAAACATTACAGTCCTTTAATATGAGCTAATTAAAGATCCATTTTAGTGTTTAATCATGGTAGTCTACTTACATTCTGTGTACCAATCACTTATTGAGTCTCTTTTTTAAATTATTAATGGGATGTGACACTGCCATTCTATATAAAACAGATGTAGCTGCATTTGAAGCATTAAATGTTTGTTATCAAAACAGCCAAAAACTTTTCCCATTTGTCTCCTCACTGTTTGTAAAGAAAAGTAGATTATTTTCATTGGCTTACTCACTATATTATTAAATCCTAATCATCATGATATAGTTTCAAATACTTGTGTAACGCATTTGGCTGGCTAGCTAATATTCTACGAAAACAAACAAAAAAATTATTGTTACTGTTGCTATTACTGTTGTTAATATTTGGAATAAACTTAATATGAGTATTTGTGCACCTGTGATTAACATGATTTTTTTCAAAATTTGGAAACATGACTTCTCATATAACATTCGTTTCAAACATAGATAAGGATAGGGACACTAAGATATGGGCAAAAGAGAAGGCAAAAAATGCGTCATCTCCTCCCATGGTTTTAGAGTTTAGTCTAACGTTTTTATTTTTTTATTTTGTCCTGCGGCCATAGAAAGGGGGATTTACAATAAACATTTAGAATTTAAAAATCCCTATTCTAACACAAACTACACCAAAAAATACCAAGAACATGGATATGCATTTTCGACATTATAAACAAATAAATGTGTCAAATGCATGTTGACTTTCTTGTTAGACATTAAATAGCAGGCCTAATTGTCATTTAGAGATATCTCAAAATCCATTTCAAGATATCTTATATTGAATTACAGTTATCTTAAATTGTTTAATTGGAGATATCTGAAATGCAATTTGAGATATCTGCAATTAAATTGAAGAAAAATACAATTTTAGATATCTGAAATATTGACTTGAAATGTATGATATCATGAATTGACAAACTAGTGTAATCTGCTCTAAATATAGTGTCAGAGTCAGACAAGCATCTCTCATCAGGGAAAGAGTCAGTTGGCTTCCTGTTAGACCCAGACAAACTTGTATAATAGTGACTTAAGTCAGCAGGATTCTCAGCAGAGTGTTGGGCTTTTATTATATTGTATGAAAACATTAGATGTATTTTGAATATTCAGGAAACTTAAAATGGATAGTGACATGAAATTCAAATTGAATTGAAGTTAAATGAAATATCTACCTGTGTCATGGTAACAAGTTATAAAATGCAGTCAAATGTTTTTATTTATTTATTTATTTATTTTTATCCTCTTAAATTTATACGGTATTTAGAATTTTTTTTTAGGAATTCAATTTCTTTTTCTTTTTTTGTAAATTAACTTTTTATGGTGTGGTTTTCCATTGAGCCAACATTTTAATTAGGCAAATCCAGCTAAGCTGAATAAAAATCCACCTAATGTACTGTAGGCTTCTGGTGGACAGAAAAGCAAAATGGGCTGAAGTGTTCCTAGTTTAGCTACACACATCCTTAGCCTTAGCCCTTAGGCAGCAATGAATAGATAACAGTGTGGCAGATTAATGAATAATGCTGTTAGTCAACAGATAATGATAGGCTACTTGTTGACAATTCAGTCAGGAGATCCAACCTCAAGCCTGTACCTTCTTCTGTAAATACAGATTTTAAAGTTTATTGCCCACTTACACCGAATAGCAACAAGCCATTGTTGAAATCAGAACCTATTTTTGCTGTGATTCTTTTTTGAAATATTAATGAAAGAATGAAGTTCGATGAATAGACGCTAAAGTATTTAAAATTCTTAAAAAGAAGATGATATGAAGGCAACACAGGTAATAATGACTTTGGCTAACACAGAAGCAAAGTGAATGTAATGTAATGCACACTCTGAGTCAGTATACACTGTGGATCGGAGCATTTTCAACCTGGAAAACATGCCAGTTTTGCCCATATTCTCTTGTGCTTGAAGTTTCTATCTACTAATTAAGCATATTTAATATGGATAGATTTTGATAACCAATTGAATTAGTTTAGCATTGCTACCTTCAGAGAAAAAAGCACCAGAGTTTGTATTTTCTTTAATGGTATTTGCTGCTGTAGTTATGTGCCAATAGTTTAACCAATGGTAGTCATTTACGGTGGTTTTCATTATTCTTCACTGTGTCTGCACCTGAGAATCAATTGCCCATTAGTCATTGTATTGCATTGTCCAATCCTCTCATGACAGACCATGTTTGGACTGGCGACTGTGTGCCCTTTTCCTTTTAAAAGCAAAGCCTTTATGTTATGGGCAGGGAGTAGCATGTGAATTGCCTGTCTTTGTGTAACCAAGGTCTGTTAATGTTGCTATGGACTCCTTTGATAGTGGTTGTTATGGGATTTTTAGGCCATGTTTGCTCAGCCAAGGTAAAACTGGAAACACATTTTACTTTTTTATTAAAAACCAAGACCAGTGTTATACAAGTTTCTCTGTTTACACTCAGCTGGCTTTGAATTGTGAGCCGTTAATTTACACATTATTTCTATATGTTCCAAAATGATAACCAGAAACATATACATTAAAGTAAATGAGGACAAGAAATAAGGAAAGGCATTTCAATCCGAGGCATGACTGGCTGATAAGACTGTCATAAAATCATTACACAAAGTGTCTGAGAGAAAAAATTCAATAAAGGTCTCATAGAACACTTCCAGGGAAACCAGCCTGACAATAAAATTAGAAAAAATATTCCTTCACCCTTTCAATTCCCTGACTCCTGCATAGGAATTGGATGTGGTTCCTTGATTCTCAGAACAAGGGCTCTCAAAACATCTGATACTTCCTTGCGTTTTGATGGCTGATAGATACCTGATACAGAATTAACTGAATTTTGAAAAGAACTGGATGCAAGAAACAGAAGCGTGAAAAGTAATTTAACAATTGTAGGTTTTGAAAGAAAGTCTTTAGGTGGTAGGTTCAATACAGTCTTTGATCTCGTCAAGCAATTCAGTAACAACAAATGTTTGTGTATCACTCAACTCAAAGAGAGATACCCTTGTGTAAAAAATATTTTGGTTGTTTCTTCTAGTATGGTCGCAAGGCCTCTGTTAGTGATAGCTGAACACAGCAGGGACTTTTAAGAAACACCCACACAATTAGTGTCAGCTGTGAGGAAGTTAAAAAGTTATCTCGTTAACTGCTCATTGTGTGCCGTCTTTGCAAATCGCACGCAATAAATAGCTCGTCTGCTGCGCATACAGCATGACCATTTTAAAGTTGAATAATAGCAATAATTATTCATCGAAAGAATGATGCACCTTTCTTAACAGTAGCATTTAGTGTGCATGGTCTTGGAATAATACGCTTCAGGTCTACAAGTTTTTGGGTCTGTTTATTGGGTGCAAATGCCCTTTTGTGAATCTGAACGTAAGCATCTTCTGTTCCCCTGTACATCACTCTTTTCTTTGCTCAAATCAGTGGATGTCTGCGTGAAGGGATTTTCCCAATTCCACCTGACCTCCCTATACCCAGCCATGGTTTCGCACCACATTTCCTGGGAAGGATACACAGAAGTAGAGTGTTGCAAATTTGTCACCCACAGTGTTAAAAATCCCTCTGGAATGTTAATCTTCCAGCCATCCCTGCATACACTTTTAATAATAAAGTTTTCTCAAGAATGGTAAGGAAGTCTGGGAATAGAATGCACTTCACATTTTCAGTAATGGCCAAACACCTGAGCAGATGCAGAGGCCTGGGCAGAATATATCCCTTCAGGATTTGACAAAAGTGAAAAGACAAATCGTACAGCCTGTGCAACAGGATTTTTTTTCACTTTAATACCCAATTAGTAATATTCTCTAGAGGGAAGAAGCTATTACTTTGGGTACTCGATACCGAATATAGCCTGTGAAACAAGCTTTTTACTTCCTGCTTTTCTTGCAGTTGGAGAGAATATGGTTTGAACTCATTGACTTTTAAACATCACTGAATCCCTTTTGCAGACCACTCTATTCAATTGAAGTCTTGCAATCTCATGGAGACGGAAACATGGCCTAGCCCTGTTGTGCACAACATGCTACCCTCATAGTGAAAATTGTATTATAACCAGTCAATTTTCTTTTGTCAAGCTATTTGTACAATTTACTAATGGTGCGCAACATCATACTGCATAATGCCATTGAATGAATTTAGTTATGCATTACATTTATTAGCACCACCTGTGAACCTGAATTTTTTCAGGGGGTTCATTGTATTTCATTGGCATCATCTCCCCTCTGGGACCATAATTATGCAGACGAAACCTTCAGATACCTATCATAAATGGAAGCCATGCACATCGAGAGGGGGTCCTGTTGCCGGCTCTGGCTAGTTTGTGTGCATGGTTTTGTCCCCAGGTGAAGAGCAGCATATTTTGCTGCCCAAGGAACGTAGGTAACGTATGAAATGAGAATGTTTGAAGATGAAGGAGGTGATAGACCAGAGGGATATTGGGGCAGACAGATACTAGTACCCCCTGTAAATAAGCAAGCTGCGAGGGCCCTGGGACACATAGGCAACGCCAAGTTGGTGCAGCATCGCTTCCATTAGCCATTTATGGGGGACAGGGTAAGGTGGGAGATGCTCCCAGTGCTGTATCTCACACCTCCTGTTCATCTGCCTGTGTGTTTGTGTGTGTGTGTGTGTGTGTGTGTGTGTGTGTGTGTTTGTGTGTGGGTGGGAGAGATACCTCCTTCTAGATATTTT
>JAOVYW010004455.1:0-13104 GCA_025775045.1 Hiodon tergisus | reverse complement strand
ATATATGTATTATATGTATATAAAATGTATGTATTATAACTCACTCATTATATAGAACTCATGTTTATTTAGCCAATGTTTATATTTCGCCAGGTCTTGCAAGGTGGAGGACTAGAATCGCCCACAAAACCCAAAGGCCGGCCAAAAAAGAATTCAGTCCCCTCAAGTGAGCAGCTTTTGGGGGGGCAGAGGTCACGGGAGGAAGATCAACAGTCGGACTGTTCATCTTCTTCACATTATAACGCCAATCTGGAGGAATTCAATTAAGTCCATCCTTACCTTTCACCTTGAGCAGTGAAGTCGGTCTGTAACGTGCATGGTAAGCCTTTTTCTACTTTCATTTTCTTTTATTTTTTATAGTCAATCTCTCACAAAAAAGGACATTTTCTTGGTCCCTATTCGTTTTAAAAGAATGAAACAGAAACAGCGTGCAGTTGATTTATCATTTTATGTGAATTTTAGAGAATTATTAAATGTTTTTTTTTTCACTTTTACTTTTTATTTTATATGTTACATTTTAGAAATGCTAAGCTAAAGTCCAGGTAGATCTGAGTTAGAAAAGAAAATTCTAAATTTGAGAACAGACATTTTCAAATAAGTTCTTTAAATAGCTTATTAATTAATGATATGCACAAAAAAAGGTTTTTCTTGACCTTCGACCTGTTGGCTGCAAATTGTGACTTCATTTGACACATGTAGAGATACTCAACTATGCACGCATTGAATATTTTTACACATTTTATTTGTTTGTTTTGTCACGTGTTCCGTGGGACATTGACTACACATGTTCATATACACTTAAACATGAATAACACAAATTCTTTGGATCAACGTTGTTAGGTGTCTTGGAGAATATGCTTTTGTACTATAAATATCTGAGAATAGTACGGGCTTGAACGCTGACTCAATTCGTCCAGGATTTCATAATGGAAAATCTTTAAAACTGACCTGGTAATTAAAGGGAATTAACAATAGTGTTTTGACTGTTTATGTAAGGTTTAAACTTTTAAATCGAAGTTGACTAATTTCTACTCAACTGTTCAACATATACCCAGTTCCATCAGAGAAAGTAAATTTGCACCAAAGACTGCTCCTTTAAACAAATCTAGAAGGCAAGATCATGGACGACACTCGCCTTTCCGCCTTTCAGTACTTTATTTAATTTAAGTGGCTGGGGAAATAAATGCGGTCCCCATCTAAATCTGGCAGTCTTCAAGCCCTCGAAACCAGGGGGTTAAAGGGTTAACTAATCTTTTCACTTCATTACAAGTTCTGGTATTCTTCAGAGGAGGGCAAAATCACCGTGGTGTATAGGGATGTTAGTGTAATTTAAATAAATTTTAAAAAGCATTTTCAATATTTATTAGGTAATTAAAATGTAGAAACATTCTGAGCAAAACCATTTAGAAGAGAAATGTGATTGACTGCTGTGTTTTGGTTGAAAAGGTCCTGGTATAAGCATTTATAGATTAGGCCTTTTGGCATTTGGAAAAAAAAATATTTTACTATTTTCGATAGGTAAACAATTAGTTTACTATTTAGGTGTATTCTACCAATGAAACTGGACAGTCGACAAAACAAAAACTGGTGCTAAAAGAGCGTAAAATAATAATAAAAAATGCGTAGGTTAAATATAGGTGCCATACAACCTACTAATTTATAGTAGGTTTATTGTTTTTTTTGTCATGTGTTACATGCAGATTCCGCCATTAAGTGAAAGAGTTCATCTGACCCATTCGACATAATTTTCTAGATAAAGGAAATACGACGTGCTGTGATGTTTCTGAAACTATGTGATATTTGCACAAAAACAAAAAACAACAATAATGAATAAAATGTTAAAACCCCGAGCAGTAGCCTATTTTGCACCTCTCCTTTCCCTCAATTTAATCAATTGTTTGACGGTTGGGTTCAATTTTCGGAACTCACAATAGCCATTGTCTACATTGAAATGTGAACGCTGTGGCTAGTAATACTGAGTATCACAATTATGACAGTCTCTTATAAAAAAAACTGCATGGGTTTGCTCGTATCACCAGTAACTTGACGTTAGGAATAGTTTCTTTCTTAAAATCTGACAATTGAACAAAAAAGAGGGGCTTATTAAAATATAATATTTTTATAAAATACATATCAACTAAAACGAAAGGGACAAAGTCCAGGACATTTGTGAAATGAGAGTATGCATAATTATTTATGACTATTTTTTAAACGTTCGTTTTAGAGTATAATCACAATGCCCTTTATTTGTTTTTTCTTAAGCTTTATTTTTTTTCATCACACAGTATCTACATTAGCTGGCTAGTGGAATTTGCTAAATGGATATATAATAACGTGCAAAATGAAATCTTTGATGAATAAAAAGTTTGATAAATTATTGCTAGACTTTATAAAATGTTTAAATGTACGGCGCTACCCTGGTCTTATATGCAGGCATATTATTGCCGTGGTCGAAGTCCCTGACAGTTACCTGAATCGTTAAATGGCAACGCATCTTTACTGTCACACTATGGCCGACTTCTGCTGCCATCTAACAATAATGTTGCACCTAAAGTGAAAAAAATTCGTATTCCACTTTGTTAAAATTTATTTCCATTGGATTATTTCCTAATTTAATTGTTTCTAGTTCCTATTTCAGCTTTGCGTTGCGTTGCGTTGCGTAGTTGACACTTTTTCAAAGTTTGCTCTTTTTTTAAAAATACTTCAGATCAGCAGCCCCTTATTCCTAGTCTCGCTTCTGGCCTATTTCCAAAACTTGCAACTAGTGGTAATAGAATTACTTTCTTTTTTTAACTGCCAAATTTAAATTGGCTAAATTTAGTCGGAGAAAGAATAGCGGGGAACTGCACTGTCACCTGTCACATTTTCCTAACCAAATTACAAATGATCCTTGACTCTCGATTCAGTGGTGGAGAAATAATTTGCACAATTGTCCAAAAAGTGTTTTTATGTCATCTTGCTTGAGAAAATGTAGCTTTTATAGACCAATTTCACATTAGCACAGCCCTGAAAGGTTTAAAATCACTATGGGGATAAAGTGACTATCACAGTGCGAAGGGGTGAGTCACATCATGCTTCTGATGTGATCTGAGCTGGGGTTCAGGGTAAACACAAGCAAGCCTAGGGTGCATACTAAACCCTGAGCCTGGGCATCGAGTGGCCAGGGAGCTCTTTCAGCAGAAAAGTTTAAAACCAGGGCAACCTCATTTTTTACAGACAAAAATTAAATAACAGTTTAATGGGAGGCTAATATTGTCATTATGCAAATCTTCTCTGGGACGTTTAAGGCGGACAGCTATAAGTTATGAGTGGTACAGCCATCGCTTCTAACATGCATTCCCAGAAAATTACTCTCAGATAAAGAGTTAGCCTCCATGAATGTAATAAATCTGGAACTATCACATGAAGCGCAACTCAGTCAAACCCAAGCAGTTGCTAAAAGGTGGTCACCCCAGTCTGTGGGGGGGCATTTGTGGAGTGAAAAGTAGCATGGTGAAAAACGGCACTGGAGAAATCAGCCACAGGCAAAGCCTTTCTGGTTGATTTAACGTAAACGCTCAAACTGTACATGCAACACATGATCCCAACCCCATGTGTAAACCTAAACCATGTCATTTCCTTAACAAAATGGATCATATTTGTTTAGCCAGCGAAGGTGTAAGCTAAACAATACTTCCCAAAAACCGGTAAAATCAGTAAAATACTGTAGTTTTATGGTATTCCCACTGTTGGTATTCATATTTAGAAGAGTAGTTATTCTGGTAAAGGTATAAAAATAACAGAGTGGTGGTCTAATAAAATAATTATGTTGGTTGATCACAGTAATTATTACCAGTTGGTCACAGTCATACAGAAGTAACTGAAGATTAGAAATATTGGGTCGTAAATATATAAATAGTACCAACATCCTATTCCCAGATGGTTTTCGAATGGCGGTGATTGTAAAGGCATAAACGGTCCAGAGCTTCATTTGCATGATGCGGAATTTGCTAGTGCCTGCGTTGTCCAGAGTGTGACCTCTACTTGTGCTCTTTGTTTTAAGGTCTTGCATTGATTATTGGAATATATGTCTGTTTAGCATGATCTGGTTTAGCATGTTGAAGAAGCAGAGAGACAAAATCCTTGTTATTTAATATTATTTTTTATTTTGTCACTCTAACTACTGTCTTTGTTTATCCACAGCCCAAAGAATGGTAATATGCCATAAATAATCTATTTCCCCAAAGTTATTCCTGGAACATTTTATTCAACTAAATCTTTGTGTCCGAGTGAACTGTAAGCCTCTGTAAATAAATTAAAAGAACCATGTTTGTCAGTCCTGACATCTGTTTTTTAAGCCCATACTTCATGGTAATTAGTCTACTGTGTCGGTTAACTCCGCAGGAATTAATTACAATTTTCCTATTTAAGAATAAAAGCAGGCAGCCTTTGCCTTTGGGAAGAAATGTGATCAACAAACAGAATCTGGCTTGCGGTTTCGGTTTTGGGTTTGTTCTGTTTTAAAGTGTTTGGTTCCAGTATAAAATAATTACTGTCAACATAATAATACTTTATTGTTTTTTTATTTATTATTGTATTTTATGTTTACTTGATTCAATGACACTTTACAATTTTAGATTTCTTTTACACCTCCACCTCCACGTCCCTCCTATGAAAGTACCTAGATATGAACTAAGAATTAACCATCGGTTTCAAACACAAGCAGGTTAAAATAAACTCCACAACACTGTTTACCAGATTTTAAAACTGCTAGAAGAACACTACATTGACCATAGCACTTTAGAGGTCCTATTAGGGGACCCACAAGTATGAGCTAATTCTCTTTCAGGCACTGCCTTATGTATTTATCACCATAAGACACATATTTCTTCATTTTTAAGAGGCTAGTGGCAGCTTATCCAATAACAAACACCTCTCTAAAGTGCTTGGGGGCAGGCAGGGTTCGTATAAGAGGCTACGTGTGGGGGACCGCTCAGGTTTTTGTTCAGGAGGAATGATGAAGATCAGGCCTGTTGACCTGGAAGACAACACAGACTTTACTGTCCATGAGAAGCCAAGGTTGCTGGCGTGTCACAGGTCTGGTGGAGGGAGGGAGGCGTCACAGCAGAGTGGGACTTCAAAACTGTCATGTGACACGTAGACAGCCCAATGACAGGAACAAGGCAAGGGTTCCAGAAGCACACAGGATTCTGCATCTCTAAAACGTTTCCTTGGCAAAAAGAGGAAAATGGGACACTGTAAACATGCTCTTTTTTTTCAGATGGCCTGAGTCGAGAGGTGGGAAAAGTAATGTAAGGAATGGGGTTATTGGAATGGGTTTGAATGCTCAGATTTTTTTCCACGGGCCTCACACATCAAAGTGGCAAATTTAAAGCCTTTTAGACACCTGACGAAAGTGGTTAATTGCACTTTAATGGGCAAAAAAATATAAATGTAACATGTGTTGCGCCGTGCGTCATGCCATGCATTGTCTTAATGGAACACGACTTTGTGACACGTTGACCCATGCAGCGGGGTTGTAAAAGGAGACAGAGACCATCTGCCACAGATGGGCAGATTCCCTTAAGCACGGCCATCATAATATCAGTGCTCTGTGTAAACACAAGTGCTTTAGCCATCACTGATTGACTCTGATGAGGAGACTTAAATTCCAGAGAGTCCCCCCGGGCTGGGCTCATTAGCTCCTGCCTTCCTTTCCTACCCTGGGAGGGGGGGGGGGGGCAGCTCACACAGGTGGAGACCCTAACCCCATGGAAGGGGGAGGTCGTTGTGTTTACGTTAGCGCTACGTTAGCTTCGCAGAGAGCCTTGAAATCAGCAGACTGCATCTGTGTCCACGTTACAAAATGAAAGATTGCATTGGGGTATAGTGATTAAGGTTGCAACCAGTAGCAGATGGGTTTTTATATAGTTGGATATTTGTTTTTTGATGTTCTGTTGTCTGGGAGTCAGCACCTGTAGACAGCCACACCTTTACAGGATCATAGACATTTCCCCCACCTTATATAACATCTCAGAGGGACTTCACATAATCTTTGTTTAGAAAAATTTAGTAAGATCCTATGAGGTAGTGTGATATGAAGGCTTGGGTGGACGTACAGAGAACAGGGTATAATAGGTTATAATCTAAACAAACAATCTTATCTCCCACAGAACATGCTGACACCCACCAAACCACTCATACCTTATTTTCACAAAAAATATCCCAAGAATTTACTTTATGCAACTCTTGAACTCTCAAACCTCATGAACTTCAATTGGACCATGGAATTCTGACTCCTCTGCCTAATGCACTCAGACACTTTAAGGATTGCAATTTTCAATAATAATTGAATGGATACATTTAAGTACATGCAATAATCATGCCATGACAATCAAATCGAATGATAATACAATATTGTGATATATATATATATATTAATTGGTGTACAAATGAAATACATTTTTTATGAATGATTATGTGATTAACATATATAGATGTGTGATCATTAATAAATGATCAATCAAAAAGCGATTGTGGTGAATATGCCAAACATACATGGCCAGGTTATATGCAAATATAGAAACTTACGTGAATATGTAAAACAGGAAAGCATAACAGAGAGATAGAAACAGGGCCTTGGTCAGGCCCTTCTATGGCATCAGTGGGGTTTCTGTCCACCCTGTATCTCACTCAACAGAAGAAAACCTATGGACACAGTTTATGCTTTTTATTACATTTTAAAAGTGTAACACAGAGGCTGAAAGACATTCACTGTTGCTCCTGGCTGCCCTCTGCTAGTTGATCTACCAGCCGGTTTTACAATATTCTGAGGTAAGTGATCTTATTAACCCGTGATATTTACAACAGAAAATATTTGGCAATATTGGTAATCCATTGATAATTAATTTGGCATACGAAGAAAACAACCTTTAAGCCAGTCGCAGTTACATGTAAGAACTTCAACAACAATTGAGTTCAAACCTGGGAAACATGATATGAAAATTTGTACAGATCCTTTTAAGTCCTTGGAAGCTGTTGTACGTATCAACAGAAAATAGCTAGGAGCAAATTTTTGCAGATGTTTTGCTGAGGGCAAATAAAAAATATATTCAATGTGAAAGTAGTAATAGAAAATCTAATGCTTTGTTTTAATAGACCTAAATATTCAGTAAAACCAATGTTTACTCCAGACAAGCAATCTCACCCTAGACGGGGGGAAAGTTATGGAACTTCCAAACACTGGAAGAAGCAGTTCTTACAATAATTGTATTTGAGAATAGCCCACGTTGTTGTGGCAGCAGTTGTGGGGAATAGCCCACGTTGTTGTGGCAGCAGTTGTGGGGAATAGCCCACGTTGTTGTGGCAGTAGTTGTGGGGAATAGCCCACGTTGTTGTGGCAGTAGTTGTGGGGAATAGCCCACGTTGTTGTGGCAACAGTTGTGGGGAATAGCCCACGTTGTTGTGGCAGCAGTTGTGGGGAATAGCCCACGTTGTTGTGGCAACAGTTGTGGGGAATAGCCCACATTGTTGTGGCAACAGTTGTGGGGAATAGCCCACGTTGTTGTGGCAGTAGTTGTGGGGAATAGCCCACGTTGTTGTGGCAGTAGTTGTGGGGAATAGCCCACGTTGTTGTGGCAGCAGTTGTGGGGAATAGCCCACGTTGTTGTGGCAGTAGTTGTGGGGAATAGCCCACGTTGTTGTGGGAGTAGTTGTGGGGAATAGCCCACGTTGTTGTGGGCATTTTCTTTAGGTCCATGATGTATGCCTCCAAAGGCAGTATTAGCCCCAAACGGCTAAAAAAATACACACACACACACGCACGTCGCTAGATGAACTGCATACTCTCATGATTAATGGTGATTAGTGCAGGAGAAAGAAAGAAATAAATAAATATATTATATTATATATATATATTAATATATAAAAAATATATATATTTATTTATTTCTCCTGCACTAATCACCATTAATCATGAGAGTATGCAGTTCATCTTGCAACGCCCTGATAGGTTAATCCAATGGACCTGGAGGGATTAGCGCCCCCCCCACCTACATTATCCACCTCACTTGTCCCTGACATGGCAGCCTGTTATTATACAGGAAGTAGGGGGGCTGATTGGGCGGTCACCCTAAAACCACTGGGGCAAAGGTCGGGCATACACCAAATTAGCAACGCCTGTCATTTGCAACTAAAAAAAAAAGGCTCCCTGAGCGGTCCAACTCATCGAGAGGTCACATTGCAATTAGCAGTTTGTTTCTTTTAGGCCAAAATAGGACCACTATTTTAAACGTCAGGGGATGTGTCGGCTGGCCAGGCTCAAGTGGAAATTTCAGGGACTCACATCTGGAATAACTTCCCTTTAGGTGAACCCCCCTATTTAAGGTGGCTAAAAGCGGTTCCCTTCAGAAGTGTGTGAATCTTGACATTTGACTTTCCCTTTAGATACTTCTGGCATATTCTGCCTTGACACAAGAGTTTCTGCTAAGGTCTCAACTGCACCCCCACACGTCTCAGATTCTCTTAGAGCCAAATTCTCTGTTATTGCATCCTTTGCACAATTCTCTTTCAGTTTATAAGTCAGACAACGACATCTGTTGCTTTCATTACGTCCTGCCAAATGATACGCAACGCAAAAGCATCTTGGAAAGAGACTATTCTCAGAACTTAATGTCAGCCTCTGCCTCCTTTGGCCAAATGGATCTGCATGATCTGAGAGAGGCTGGTCTCCTTAAAGCAGACAAGGAGTTGCTCCCCTCAGCTATAGCATGTGATCAAGCTGTGTATTTCTTTTAGGTTGTAGTAAACGCACAGCCTTATAGATAATGGTTATTTTCGTTGAGATTAGATCAGGGTAGTTATATCTAGTTTCATAAGACGACACTACGATATTTAGCTAGACGATGAGATAGCAGTTGTATAAGAAGGCAATACAGTTTGTGGTGACCTAGTTGAGATATTTGTTCTATAAGAAGGTAGTACGGTATTTTGTAACCTAGATGAGATATTAGCTCTATAAGAAGGTAGTACAGTATTTTGTAACCTAGATGAGATATTAGTTCTATAAGAAGGTAGTACGATATTTGATTGGAGGAGGAAGCAGTAACATGAAACTAAAATATAATACTTTTTAATTTTTTGAAGAAATACAGGATGGAGGTTTAGGACAAATGTGACCATTTATTCAGATCTGTCTCAATTGTCCTGAGTACACCGCAAAAGGTGTTGTTTTTTAACAGTTGGGTTTACCCGATTCAGGGCAGAATACATTGAGGTCACTCAATGTCCATGTGGTTGCAATCACCATACAGTGCAGTCACACAGCGTGGTCACACATCCCAGCCAAACAGCGTGGTCGCAGAGCATGGTCACACAGCACAGCCAAACAGCGTGGTCGCAGAGCGTGGTGACACAGCACAGCCAAACAGTGTGGTCACACAGCGTGGTCACACATCCCAGCCAAACAGCGTGGTCACAGAGCATGGTCACACAGCACAGCCAAACAGCGTGGTCGCAGAGCGTGGTCACACAGCGTGGTCGTAGAGTGTGGTCGCAGAGCGTGGTCACACAGCACAGCCAAACAGCATGGTCGCAGAGCGTGGTCACACAGCACAGCCATACAGTGCAGTCACACAGCGTGGTCACACATCCCAGCCAAACAGCGTGGTCGCAGAGCGTGGTCACACAGCACAGCCAAACAGCGTGGTCGCAGAGCGTGGTCACACAGCGTGGTCGTAGAGTGTGGTTGTAGAGTGTGGTCGCAGAGCGTGGTCACACAGTGCAGCCAAAAAGCGTGGCTACACAATGTACAAGATTTGATACATAGTACCACATGTGCCACAGTCGAACCAAACTAATAAAATTAATTGCAGTGCTGAGAGGTAGTGGGGAAGGTCGTTTACAGCCTGTGGAATGGATCGAAGCATGTCTTCACTTACGCATGCAACGCAGAGAAGAAAGCCAAATGATCCTTTCAGACCCTCAAAGAGCACGACCCTACTGTCCTGTCCTGTAATTGCTTTCATACTGACGCCTTTTAACACCTGTTTACAGCTTTCTACACCATCATTTGCAAACAAAACAGGCATCAAGGAGTACGATCATGCTGTATTTATGTAAGCACTGGGGCAGACAGATTTAATAGAATCCCTGGCAATTGCTATAATAAATTTAACTCCATCTACTATTGTGAAAAAGTGCAAAAGATTCTTCTTTACCTTTGAAACCATACCATTTTAGTATTTGGATCATGGTTTATCCCAATGGGGATGTGATATAATTGTGACTGAAAAAGGATCACTACATTCAAAATAAAACCAGACTGGATCCTGGGACCGTGAATAAGACAATAGTGTCACAGGATACACCTACAACTGGTATCATTTTAGCATGACCCTACTACTGCCTAGTAGTAAGTTAAGTAATTATGATTTGCATAGTATTAATCGTGCAGATTTCACATTATATCAAAACTCTCCTTCATAATTCTTATTCTTCAAACATATGGTATGGACTACTGGTTGGATTTTTTTTTTCCCTTACTAAATCGATTGGTTAAAAACAGAAAATAATTCAGTTTCAACATCTGGCAATCATTGCAGGCCTATGGAACTGGCCAGGCCTATGGAAGCCCATCTGGATGTGTTTTTTCTGCTCACAGCAAACATTTGACAGATAAATTCCCAGAATCACTGTTGTGTTGTGTCCATTTTCCGGGCAATAAGTAGCATTCTGTAGTAGTTATTTCACTGGCCAATTGTTATGGTATTTTAGGATGGAAATGTTTGGCTAAACAGATGCCAAATATTATTAGTAGTTTCATGTTTTCACCCTCTGAAATCAAGTTAGAAGTTTAACAAAGATAAACCCCTGTTCTCAGTTAAGGTTTTAATTTTAGTGTAAGTCTTGTGTAACATAGTGTAACATATTTGTTATCATTAATCCTGAACTCTAGAGTACGGCAGAGTAAGATATTTCTGGGAAATGCTTCATTGAAAAATAACTTGCAGAACGTATTGATATCCTTTCAGGAAAGGACACATTGATGTTCCTCTCTTGGTTTTAAAATCTCGGCAGATTTCTGGCATTCATACACATGGGGTAAATTCTGGGGCTACAGTGGGTTATGGATGTCAAGCTCTGAGCACGTGGACCCCCTGCCTTCCATGATGTAGGCATGGGATCAGGTTGGGGGGCAACTGCCTACAAGCTCAAATAATTATTTACTGTCAAGACTCTTCCTTAATACTGAGGCAGAAAAAAACACCTCAGGCCTCTGGAGAGTGATTTTATTGATGTACTTTAACTGGCTTATGTTAACTATTTTGGCTAATGGTCAAGCTAATTAACTTAATTCCATAAAAGGCCTCAACAAGGGACCAACATTTACTTTATGACCAGGCCAGACTCAGAATCTCTCAGTCTTTGTGGATGACAGATCATATGCAGGGCACAGCAGTTGGACCCTTGAGTCAGTCATGTAACCCAAATAGCTCTAGCAAAGTTTTAGATACGGCTAAAACTGGTGAGCTATGCAAGCCGTACTTCACTGAACAAGGTTTGCAATATATGTTGTGTGGTGGAAACTGATATAGACTGACAGACAGGCACAAACTTGTCTTCTCACATGTGGTAATCGGCGACTCTTACCCAAATCAATAGCAATGCTTGAGAATGGCAGTCCCAGAGTTAAGCGACGTGCAACCAGGACTATCAGCCAGGTACTCTCCTGGCCAATGTGTTTGTATGCTGCCAGGATCTGGCATTATTATGTATGGCTAAATTACCTCACTTCACAAGTAATTTTTTTATTGAAACGGCGTTGTTTGCTTCTTTAGCAGCAAATGTATGCAAGTTCTGACACAAATGTACACATATAAGTCACATTACATTGGAGCACCATGTTTTAAGAGGATGTATTATCACCTTAAATTTTTCAGATTTTACTATGATGCCGAACGATTAATAGGAAGGCCTCACTAAAATCAGTTAACAGGATATGGAGCTTTTAGGACTGTTCAATCCGCCATATTAACTCGTAGGTGGGTGATAACTCTTTCTGCCAAATTTATACATATTTTTGAATGCCTTATGCTTATCGTGATGAAGCAGAACAGAGGTTGTACATAGAGAAAGGTTAAAAGTAGGCTTTTATTCGCGTCTAATAACATCAAGCCTAAAACAACGCCCTGTACGCCACTGCCCTAATAGCTGAATTCAACAACCGGAACAGAGCAGAAATGCGCTATGTGGCACCTTTGGTTTAAAATCTAACATGCTCACCCTATTTTAAATTGCATTTATATAGTAAGCTATTTCTTGCTTGATTAGCAATCCAGGTGATTTGCATTCTCAATGGTACGACAGAAAAGCACCTCTTGGGATTCAGACCTGAAACTCTAAGGAACCCTGGCGGATTTACTTTTTAGGGGTCTAGGGGTTAATGAAAATACACGTTCACTCACAAAAACAGGTAACTTATAGAACACTGTTGTTATCTCAGTTAAGTACCAGTACAATGTTGTTTACTCAGGGAAGTTCTAGTACACATTTCTCATGTCAGTTAAGTTCTAGAACATTATTGTTTATTTTTCTCAGCCAGTCAAGGTTAAAAGGCTCTGCATAAATAAACATTTATGAACACATTTTAGAAATGTCCGCACGAAATATGGATAGTACCCTCGATTAATTAAGTAAGAGCAGAAATTATCTGTAATATTACATTCAATTTTTTTGCATCAGTATTGTGATAGTGATTACTGGCTAGTAGACTGAATATCCATTATAAATTATAGATGGCATTAACTTAGACATTTCCTAACAGGCGCCAAGCACAAAGGAATCATGTGAGATTTTTATGTGAAAATTTTTATTGTGATAATTATGAACCTCTGGTGTGAATGTAGCCTGCGGGGTGTAATAGACACAAGCATTTGAGGAGACTAGTTGTACTACCTTCCACACTTTCCTTGTGTGTGGTAGCAGGATTTGTACCGACGAGCCTAGGTGCGTTACCAAACTTGGCAATTCCATTGGGTAGAAAACTCAAAATACAGTGCCTTGCAAAAGTATTCACCCCCCTTGGCATTTTTCGTGTTTTGTCGCCTTACAACCTGGAATTCACAT
>JAOVYW010004454.1:0-13104 GCA_025775045.1 Hiodon tergisus | reverse complement strand
ACCCTAACCCACTCGACATGCTGGTTTCTCTCTAACCCTAACCCACTCGACATGCTGGTTTCTCTCTAACCCTAACCTTCTCGACATGCTGGTTTCTCTCTAACCCTAACCCACTCGACACGCTGGTTTCTCTCTAACCCTAACCCACTCGACATGCTGGTTTCTCTCTAACCCTAACCTTCTTGATATCCTGGTTCCTCCGTAACCCTAACAACCAATCAGCCGGACATTTCCTGGTGCACATACGCATAACAGTGGTCTGCCTGGGGGTGTTTGTCGCATCATCTTAAGCTGTTGTGTCAACCGGTGAACAGTTTCATCTCCACGTGTGGAGGTTCTTCCATTCTGCTGTACGCTGGAAGCGTCACTGTGAATTCTTTGTCTTGGCAGAGTGTTAATCATTAAAGAAGGGAGTTTTGATTTTAATTCCTGGAACGACTGTTTGGAGAGTGCACTGGCTCCGTTCAGATTACAGTTTATCTACCATACAATGGCTGGGCCTTTTCCATCAGTGTTGGGGAAATGGGGTCCTCCTGTCTCCTTCTTGGGTAGATGTTGACCAGGAAACATCGCCAACTTTTCCAAATCCCAGGATGAGGCAGAGATTCTACTGTCAAAGCCACTTCAGCACAAAACAGTAATGTCTAAGCAGTAACTGAATATCACACACACACACACACACACACACACACACTTCTGAGGAGAACTGTCAAACTGAGTGATTTATTTCCATTGAGCCTCCGTCACTGTGAACAGTACAGGGTGAGAAATTTATGCTAAATCACTCGTGTGAAATGTGAACCATAATTGTTAGTCTAATCGAGTTACTGCCAAGAGAAGCAAGAGTACCCTTTATAACAATAGCATTTTATCTTCATGGGAAACCCAATCTCACCCCTGCCATGAGTCATTAACCTCTCAGCTCTCCACAGTGTTGACAAATTTAAACACTTCCAATTAAAAACGGAAATAAGCCGGAGGAAACGGGGGATACAGCAAGTTCCAAGAAACCATTATTTCACACTTTCAAAGTGAATGAGTCAAAATTACTCCAGCAAAGTCAAATTAAACTAAAAAAACAAACATAAAACATTTTTTATTACGTAAATAAATGTAGTAGAACCGTTTCTACCAGGGGCCTGAAATTTGGTGTGAGAGAGTGTGAAAGCCCCCACCAAGAGACTTCAAAGCTATGTTAGGAAAAAAAACATTCGCAGGAGAACCGGGGAAAAGAACATGTTTTAATGTACAAAAAAATTAAGGAATATTTCCAGACTAAAGATACTTCATTTGTTAATTATTTCTATCCTGTGGCTGTGTTTACACTGTATTATCCAATATTGTGAAGTGGAAACATTGCAGAGTGCCTTAGGAATCGCATGGCCTGCAAAGGATTACCCAATAGATTTAGCTCCTAAGAAGAAAAATCCCAGAATGGCGGCCCTCCTGGTACCTGCCTGCAGACCACTCCGCTAAAGATTAACGTCCAGTCAACGCGTCTCCGACATGTTGCCCACACGTGACACATGTTCGCTGGGTGATGTCTAGAGTATCAAAAGAGACGTGCCGCTGCTTCTGCGGCCAGGGCTTTGTTTTTCCATGTGCTGATGACACTATCAAAACTTACCATCCTCCGGGTTGATGAAACGAAAAACTGTACAAATGTTTGCATTTCAAAAGATGCTGTGTCGGACTCATCCTATATGAGCCACATATGGGCTGTGTGTGTTAGCTTTCTGCTGGCCTCAGATAACACAAAATTCTCATGATGTTCCTTTGGAGGTCAACAACGTTTCAGCAAAATAACGATATGGCGTTGTATTAGAACCGGTGTAGATAGATGGGGATGACAGTTCAATTGACACGGCCATTTAACACACCCAAAATCTCTTTAACAGAAAAGTCGAAGTTAATATTTGAACAATGCTTTTACTTAGACATGACACCATGTGTGACACTTCAAATGCCGTGCACTGGTAGAAAGGCGTGGCACCGATTAGCAAGACGGGGTTTTGAAATAAATATAACACTGTTCAAGCCTGGGGCAACCACGATCAAACACCACCTGCAGTTTCAATGGGTCTTTCCTGAAGAACCCAATAAACAAAAGATTAGGGCTGTCAGCCATTAACGCCCAGAGCCACAAAACCATCATCAAGAGAGGCACGCCAACAAGCGGTTAGGGAGAAAAACACACGGTATGCTGTCAAAGCAACCGCTAAAAAAACCGGTCACAACCAAAGCTGTGAAGTTCCTCCTACCCCTGTTCTCTGGAATCATCACCACCATTATCTTTTGTTTATTTATACCAGTTTTAACTTCCTGTTAAACAGTGACAACCTGTGCAGTGCTTACAATTACTCTCTGCAAAAATCAGGCCCGTGTTTAAGAGTTCATGTGTACAGCTCGCCCCTTCATTTTTTGGCTCAGAACTTAATTCAAGTGTTCGACAGCAGTGCCCCCATTGTCGTTACAAAAACCAAGTACTTACGCCACTACTCGATGTTGCTCCAAGCTGATAGACGGGTCACAAATGAGTCACAAATTACAACTGGGAGGGGAGAACAGCCATGGAACCAAGAGATAGAGAAAACCCGTTTCTCGATTTCGCTCGACAAGAGGTGTGTGCTGCAAACTGTGAAACAACACTGCATTGGCTCAGTGACAGCTTCAGACGGACACAGTGTCACATAGACCATGATGTTAACGCTGGCCATTAAACACCAACGCAAACCGCTGAATCCATATCAGCTGGTACCTCTGCTTTGCCCTTACAGAACAGTATAATAAACAGTAAGTCACAGTTCCCATTTCCATCCTACACACTCAAAAGTTGCTTGCGTTTCTAAAAATAAATCTTTCAGAAATATCAAACGGTGCTTCTCTTTGCTGTATTCGATGATAATTTAAATATTTAATTCAGTAGTTACCGTTTAATCTAAATATCTTCAAGAAAACAAAATGTATTATTATTTTTGTCTGATTACTTAAGCAGAAACAGTTTGTCTTCATGGTTTTGCTTGGCCCTTCAGGCACATTTTCACAAATGAGTTCTGCTCCCAGGATGTCTGGCGGCCCAAATAAGGCAAGGAACCTGTGAATGATGGTTCTGCTCATGCTTCTGTTAGCGGCTTGTGACGTTTCTGTGGCTCTGCTGCAGGTTGGGAGCAGGAAGGCTGGCATTCTGACGATTGCCCTGGGACTCTCTGGGAAAACAGAGGTGGCATTTATTGTCCAGATATGAGAGGAATGTTCCTGGTGACGCTGGGAATCAGGGCCACTGTGGGAATCTCTGACCCATGAGGTGAAATTGTAAGAAAGAGAAACTACCTGTCCTTCATCTGACAACGATCTTCAGGTGACGCATGCTGTGATTGTTGATGCTTTTGATCTAGTCTCAGTGGGTGGTTATTAAAAAAGAAAAAAAAGAAAAAAGAGATCAGTCAAAATGAACGGAGCTAATTAGCCGTGCAAAAACCAAACCAAAACTGGCTATTAGGAGTCATTCCCAGGGCACTGAGTGGAGGTCATGCCCACAAAAAAGGTTCCGAACATGAGCTCCAGCATGCACCGGGAAGCTCGGGTGCCTTGTTCCACCAGAATGCAGCCCTGGTGCCGAATGGGAGGCCAGACCCGGGGGGGAGGAGGAGGACTGTTGTTGTCGCAGACAACAGGAAGTATAGAGAGGATTTATGGTAGAGCATGACTGACCAAAGAGGGAGGGTGGAGAAAAGGAACGACACCCCCTGTGGTTGTTATGGGTAGTTTAGTTTAAAAAACGGAGGCCCCATTTCCTGGAATTGAATTTGCAGGGTGACTTACTTTCTACAGGGAGCGGATGAAGACGTCTGAGGCTGTGATGTAATGTGTGTGATGATGTGAAAATGTATAAAACCAAAACTGAAATGGCTATTCTAAAGTACCGGTATTTATTCATCATGGATGAATCAATTTGACTGTGAAGATTAGATTAGCAAAGAATGCTTAAATAAAATGGGTTGGACCTGTGTTGACAGGAACAAAAAATAAAAACATAACAAAATGCCATGCACATCCACTCTGGATTGTAATACTAGCATTGGTTAAAAGAACCATAGCAAATAAAGTTCTATCTTTTCTCTGCAGATCATTGTTGTATTTTTTTTTTTGGGGGGGGGGACAAAAACAACATGATTTCAAGGTATTCATAATGGCCAACTGCTGGTCACGGTGTATTCCTTCTCCCACTACCCATTAAGATTTGCCACTCTCTTTGACGTCACCAACAGTTTGCTCAGACAGCTCAGCTCGCAGCTCAGATGATCATGGCCCTCGTAAAAACAAGCACTGAACTGCACAACTATCCAGAGCTTTAAAGTCGCTGTTGACCGCTCAGCTAATCCTCAAACAGAGTGCATGTATAAACACATGCTTCTCGGACAGCGACAAATTAGCATCGATATTAGCATAGCCCGTGTTTTAGCTGAGTGCTAAAACGGCTGCTCTGAAGGCATGGTCTTTCCACTCGGAGCTGTCGAACGCAGCACCAGTACACCATTAATCAGATCATCCGAGATACCAGACGGAATAAATTACTGTCTACTTTTTAACGGGGCAAAAAGCATGAAAATACCTCTACCACTTCCTCATTCTTTCGCACGAAGGTTCTGCTGTTCGGTTTGGTCCCTGCCCTAATACATGATTACGAGCTGCTTTTATTTAGTGAAATTGTTCAGGATTTTACTTTTTATTAGCCGTTTAATTATTAACAGCAGCCCAAAGCGTCTTTCAAGCCAAATCACGTGATTTTCAGAAATCAGAGTGTTTTTCATGTAATTAAATTAACACTTTTTTCACTTCATAGAGAGAAAACTTCACTGATAACTCTGAAAAACTCACAGGACCTTCTGACCGTTGCTCATCTCGTCCAATGTCTATACAGTAGGATATGTTTACAATAACGACATCTGACCGATTGAAAAAAAAATTCCCTACCTTGTGTTTGAAAGGAAGGTATGAGGAAGATATGTGAAAAGATTGCGTTCAGTGACAAACACTCGACCTCTACAATGTCGGTCATCTGTGTTTACACGTTCGCACGCGACTCTCATATTGACGGTGATCCGCGTTTACACATTCACACGGGACTCTCATATTGACGGTAAACCGCGTTTACACATTCACACGGGACTCTCATATTGACGGTCATCAGCGTTTACACATTCACACGGGACTCTCATATTGACGGTCATCAGCGTTTACACATTCACACGGGACTCTCATATTGACGGTCATCAGCGTTTACACATTCATACGGGACTCTCATATTGACGGTAAACCGCGTTTACACATTCACACGGGACTCTCATATTGAGGGTCATCCGCGTTTGCACATTCACACGGGACTCTCACAACTCACCTTCACATCCACGCTCAGATCTTAATACCACCTGGCTAAGACCAGCACAGTCAATTAACTAAAACGAAAATCCAATTTCATTTGAAATGGATTAATAAAGCTTTTGCAAGTTCGATGTCAAGAAGGTTTTAAATTCTCTAGTCCCTTGGTTTTCAAAGTGGAGGCCGCCAGGGGGCGCCAGGGGGGCCTCAGCACATTTTGTTTAATTTTTATTAACATTTGCCATAGTATTGTCAATGGGTTTTTAAAGACAGGGGGGCCCCGGCCAGAAGATTGAGCTATTTGGGGGGCCTTGGCATGGAAAAGTTTGGGAACCCCCTAACTAGCGGCTCGTCGCTAAGGAACAAGAAAGTCTTGGGCCTAAAAAGCCAACCAACACAATTACTTGATTACAATCTTAGTGGCTCAAACAGGGAAAATGATCTGGCTGGTATTCCTCACTCCCAAAGCTCAGGGTTATGTCACAAAGGCAGTGTAACTTATACAAAAGAGAGGACGGGAGGAGCAAACAGAAGTTCAGATGCAATTCACTCATTTTGTTTCCAGCTGACCATCTATGAGGAAGTTCCCTGTGTTTGATGCGCTCAGGTCCAGTCTTATCCCTTTGCAGTCATCCGACCTGGCAAAGGTGGCTTAGTTACAGGGCTAAAACATTAATGCGATTTCATTGACAGGTGTGGAGATTTATTAGCTGTTGTCTGCTACTTGAACTTTGTGTCCTAAACGGCATGTCTGTCTCCCGACACGTGCTCAAGCTGTGGTAGCTTGGCACACGCTTTGAAAAGTTTTACTGAAACCGTGTGAAAGATAGTCGGGCTTTTGTGTCTGACACAAAGTCCCTCTGCAATGTTTGCCTTTACGCCCTCTAAAGGATGAAGGGTTCAGCTCAACTGTCGAATGAATGAATGTGTGAGTGAATGACTGAATATTCCCCAGGAATGGGCAGTGTTTTTTTGGCAGAAGTGGTTCATCCAGTCTCAGAGCATCTAAGCTGCGAGGTGAGCTCTCTGACTGGGCTACATACAGAGGGTAGAGGAGACACAAGTGCTAAAGGGATTTCTGCAGCTCATCATCATCGTCAGTAACGGTCCGAGTGTGCATGATCACAAATAAACGCTGTCACGTTCTGAGCATGATCACAAATAAACGCTGTCACGTTCTGAGCAAGATCACTAATAAACGCTGTCACGTTCTGAGCATGATCACAAATAAACGCTGTCACGTTCTGAGCATGATCACAAATAAACGCTGTCACGTTCTGAGCAAAATCACCAATAAACGCTGTCACGTTCTGAGCATGATCACAAATAAACGCTGTCACGTTCTGAGCATGATCACAAATAAACGCTGTCACGTTCTGAGCAAAATCACCAATAAACGCTGTCACGTTCTGAGCAAAATCACTAATAAACGCTGTCACGTTCTGAGCAAAATCACTAATAAACGCTGTCCCGTCCTGAGCATGCGTAATCACTGATAAACGCTGTCACGTCCTGAGCATGCGTAATCACTGATAAACGCTGTCACGTCCTGAGCATGCGTAAGTCCCAGGGTGGGTGGCCTTTAATGGTCCTCAGAAAGCTTGCCGCGCTGGGGCTTAACATGGTTGAAATTTGCAGCCCTCAGATGGGTCAGTCAGTTTGGCATGATTACAAATTATCCAATTAGGAGCAGGGAAAGCTGCTCTCCTGCCTGTCCAATCACTGCATGTTTTTCTGTTTACTCAGCCATCCTTGTGTGAGCTTGTGTGACCCATCTGTGTTTTCAACAACGTTGTAGTTATCGCAAATCTCTCCTTCCCAAAGTCGGGGAGTTCTCGCTCAGTCTCTCCACATGCCCGACTCCTTCATAGGAACCATTTCAGTGAAAGAGTTAGCAAAGTAGAACTGTTCCAGTACTTATAATGAAAATTTAACTGGCGGCAACCGAAATCAAAAGTAAAGCGCGATGACTGGGCGTTTATGGCAAAGCCACCCAGTTCACCAGGCGGCAGGACCCTTACCGTGTTACCGTGGCCTGCCTGTGACAGTGGAGAGAAGTGGATCATAAAGGCTTGGATGGATCGGCAAAAGTCGGCAAAAGTCGCCAAAAAAGTCTGGATTTTAGCGTTAACCTTTTTGAAGCCATTTAACCTATGTGAACTTTGCACTCAAGTAACTGTCTTACAGCAATGACCGTTTTGTCTCTCTTATCTCCCCAGGGAATTCTCAGGCTGAGGGTTGTATGGTACAATCATTCAGGTTAGTGGCCCTGTTGGTATGCAGCTCTGAAGACAAACACACAATTCAAACCACAATAAAGCCGTCAAACAGATCCTGTCTGTGGTACCAGTCAAGAGTCACAGCTAACCTTATTTATTACGGCCAATTCCCCTGAGTTATGGATCTACCGATGATACCGGGCTTATCTGGGTCTGTCTGTCTTAAATCAACTCCCAAGTTTCGTTTGAGCACCGTAGAGGAAAAAAAACATTTATAAATCGATAACACATGGTGTATTGTAATATTTTGTGTCTAACCAGGCTTGTTTTAAGATAAACACATAAAAACAATTTGTTACAAGCCAGCCTTTCTCACTTATACCTAATTATATTATTTTGCATCGTTTAACTTGAAATGAATAAATGAACTTGACATGGCCTTTTTAAAATGGCCTTTTAGCTTAATTCACACACTTTTAAAAGAAAAAGAAGACTGGTTGTTGTTCTGGTTATCATCCCTCTTAAAACACAACACAATGCCTTTAAATGCTTTAAATGCAAACTCAAGTTTTAGGCAAATTTTGTAAGAAAATTCACAGAAACTTGAATGTTTTGTTAAAACAGACGTATGGTATTACCACACCCTAACCGGTTTTTTTTTGGTGCTGTAATTTAATAAATGTTAAATGAATGTTAAATGTTTAAAAGCTGTTCCCTGTATAGGTCTCTATCTGCAGCTGGACAGTAAGGAATTTCTCACTTTGATCCTGGTTTGGGGGTTTTACACCCTGGTACTCAGACAGATGTAAAGAGCAGATCGGGCTAAGAAAACAAAAGAGATTTTACAGGCAGGCAGCCCACAGTCAGGTGTCGCAAAGTATCAGCTGGAATTCGACATAGAGTGCGTCTACAGTCATTTTAATGTTATGCCTAGTTGTGAATTATTTCTTGTATCTGAGTAAAGACAGCTTCCACTTTCAAGTTAATGTGCTGGACATTTGTTTTACAGCTGAAAATATTTTGTACCCTACAAACTGTTTTTTCATCTCACAAATTTATAAATATGATACATCATCTCATGTATTTGTAAATATTGAAGACCATCCAGCAGAGTGACACACCGATCACCCAAGTTCAGAATCAAGCTGAAGATTATTTGGCTACCAGCAGTATATTGCTGTATCTGCCATGACAAACTTATATCATATGAGAACAACGTGTTAGAGCATAAAATACTTTCCATCAACAGTGACGCTGATCCACAGAGATTGTGTAATCAAAGAGCAATCTGGAAATATCCTCACTTTCTTTTCTGCTAGACTCTAATTGACTCTGCTGTAGGTGCTGGCGGTATTGACTCTGCTGTAGGTGCTGGCTGTATTGACTCTGCTGTAGGTGCTGGCGGAATTGACTCTGCTGTAGGTGTTAGCAGTATATACTTTTACGGTAGATTCCAGCTTTGTCGACTTCACAGGTCTCAGTTTAAAAGATGTTAGTTTATGTTTGTTTTGCTGTGCTTGTGCTTGAGATTACTGCTGTGCTTGTTGTTGAGATTACTGCTGTGCTTGTTGTTGAGATTGCTGCTGTGCTTGTTGTTGAGATTGCTGCTGTGCTTGTTGTTGAGATTGCTGCTGTGCTTGAGATTACTGCTGTGCTTGTTGTTGAGATTGCTGCTGTGCTTGAGATTACTGCTGTGCTTGAGATTACTGCTGTGCTTGTGGTTCTGTACTTGCTGCTGTGCCTGTGGTTCTGTACTTGTTGCCATGCTTGTGGTTCTGTACTTGTTGCTGTGCTTGTTGCTGTGCCTGTGGTTCTGTACTTGTTGCTTTGCCTGTGGTTCTGTACTTGTTGCCATGCTTGTGGTTCTGTACTTGTTGTTGTGCCTGTGGTTCTGTACTTGTTGTTGTGCCTGTGGTTCTGTACTTGTTGCTGTGCCTGTGGTTCTGTACTTGTTGCTTTGCCTGTGGTTCTGTACTTGTTGTTATGCCTGTGGTTCTGTACTTGTTGCTGTGCTCCTGGACTAAATTACACGCTCTGAGCAGACTAGAGAGGCACCCTTTTATTGCACTGTGATGACTTTTGTCTTGTTGCTTTATGTAAGATATTATGTCCTCTTTAAATAAGTTGTGTATACAGATGGAAGTCATTGTAACGTTATGTTGTGTGTTTCCTATCCTTTAATAGCTAATGTAAACCACTTTTCTTTTCAGCAAATTGTTTCTTTGGAGCAATTAGTTTTCCTTCTTAGAGGTTGCAAAATAAATCTACAACGATTTCTATAGAAAATTAGTGAGACAGTGAGAATTAAGGAATCTAAAGCCAACTCTCAGATGATGGCACTGCTGATAAGACTTGTGCCCCGATAACATCTCCGGGTGCCCCCACCAGGTGTCCAATGCAACGTTGTGCAATATACATTCCTGCATGGAGCTAGCAGGCGCGAAGGCTACCGCTTGTCTGAAAGGATGCCACCACCCAACTGGGCCCTTTCACACGGGTCATTCTATCAATCACACTCATGAGGGATCACCCACCCTGCCAGAAGAATCCCGAACCCCAGGATTTGTGCAAGGCAGGGGACATGAACAATACAAGGCACATGACAGGTCCAAAGTACACAGGGAGGAACAAAGGCTTGTGATGAATTAATAGTCGTCAACGAGAGAGAAAGGAAAATACTGTGAATTGAAGGAGCTGACAGGACAGTGAATGACGGTCCCCCGTTCTACAGGATGGGACCTGCAGGGAGTCATGCAAACATAAACCCTAGGAACAAAGGAGTAGGTGGCACATTACTTGTGCGATGAAAGATCCCAGTAAATACCGAAATAGCATGTGTTTTTAACGGCCACACGTCTGTTTGTTTTCCTTAAAAAATAAATCCCCCATGTTCCTCTAGCATTGAAGCTTCAGAAATACACACACTACAATGATCCTCAACTGGCTCTTAGATATGGCTTGGTGCTTTACAACACAGTAGCTGAGTGAGGTTGTGCAAATGCTTGCATGTCCAATAAGTCTTAATGTACCATAAACCTTCAAATTTGTTCCCAGTTCGCAGAGTAGCCATTGGCGTTAATCAGTGCCAAATTATGGCCAAGGTACCTTAGAGGAAATGATGCATGGCCAAAGTTCAGACTTTCTATTTACGACGAAGCTTATTCTGGTCAGTGTAATCCTGTCTCTTCTAAAAGTGTAAGACAGGAACACGCTTCCCGTTAACACCAGAATGTAGGGCAGAGATCTTAACCTATCTGCTCCCTCACAGCCGGAGTAGGGCTGTCAACCCTGTTGTGACAGCAGGTACTTAACGAGGTTTACAGCTCTACCGGAGGAGAAATTCTGGTCAACTCAGTGAGGGCTTTCACGCCACCGTCACCGGGGCAATGCAATCCACTAGTGCAGGTTTACAGAATTAATTCTTCTGGACCACATGTTTAACAGACCATTCCACTCGACCCCCCCCAAGTAACAGCACAGCATCAGGGAAACAGGGAACCCAACGGGGCCCTACAGTGCTACTAACCTGCTGGGGCTCTGAAACACCTGAAGAAATGACCGATACACCCCAGACACAGTTGGCAGTGATTTTAATGTCACTAAATGACACAGCAGCAGCATGCCATAGCGTTGGCATACTGGGACGGATTCCTCACAGGTGCCAACACACCGTCTCCTGCCCATGCTTGTTTCAGCTCCTCCCGTGCTAATCAAAACACACCCACTCAATTCATAATTGAATGCATTTAACCCATTATTTGTCATTTAAATTATTCTCTCCACACTATCAAGCTGATACGTAATGCTGTCCTGGATGTGAGGGTGAAGAGAACAGGAGGAAAAGGAGTTTCCCAGAGCAGGGCACTCGTGGGGTGGTGATGAGAATACCCCTTATAGCAGGGAGGTCCTGGAGGGCGGCGGGTTTGGGCGGGATTGGTCCCAGCTGATAATCCCACTCTAATCGAGAGGGTTTCCTTTTTTTACAACGCCGAGCCTTCATGTGCCATTCTGCACAGGAATCTGCTCTTCGCCTCTGCGATGGACGGTCACAACATTTACAAAGCAAAACAGACCTGAACGCTACAGGACAGAATTATTCAGAACGGAAAAGAACAGCACAGAACATTAAATAACAGCGACAGAACAAAAGAGTGCAGAAGAGAGCAGAACTGAGCAGTAAAGAACTGGACAACACAGAATAGAAGAGAAAAGAATATCTGAACTGAACATTTTGTGGTACGAACGTCTGGAGGACCAGCATGGAGAGAAGAAAAGAGGACCAACCTCAGATGTTCGGAGAGCTTCACTGGGCACCCTCCGTGAGGGTTCCACATATGACTCACATTCAGTCAAATGTGAAAGTGGAGATTAATGCACAGATGATAGCTCTTTTCATGAACCCGAGTAGGATTAGACAGTCAGACAGATTAGATGTCAGTCTTTGTCTAGGTTGTTTGACACTCAGATAAAGGGAGGTTACCTGGTTATTTCCTCTGCTTTTGGTGACGCCTGTTGCTGCCTGTGTAACTGGCATGTTCGTGTTAGCCTTCACGCATGCACAAATCTCAGCCCACTCTGTACATACACTTATAAAAACAGGACAATTAGCTGCGGCTTTTTTAACCGCTACACTAAAATGCCAGTGCAATATCAGCACTGGTTGGTTCGTGAGGAATTCGCCATGGTACGCCCAAAGAAGACAACCAAATATAAAAATCAAAGTAGTTTTCCCTTAAAATCAAATCTAACCATAATCATATCTTATCATATCATAACATGCAGGGGAAAAAATCTACATTTAAACCACAACAAACATCTTTCTAACTCTCTATACAGTGTTATGCTCTAGGAATTTAATCTTGGTCGGTGGGCAGGAATGCATCCGCCAATAACATTTGCTCTTCAACCCTGGTCACATTTTTCATTTCATACAGGCTTCTCAATCTGGCAAATCTGAACAAAATTTACAAAATCTTCTGTTTTTACTAGAGTGAGCATGAATTATGTATGTATCCATGAAACGAATGATAATTACCATTATAAGACATCCCTGTAGTAAACTAAACTGCTGTGAAGAGTGAAAGGAAACATCGGTCCCCCACTATGTTATCTGCCATAGACCCAAGCAAACAGGTGTGCACGGTCAGCCCCTTCAAACTCATCTGAGAAGGGGTGGCTCTGCAAAAAAAGAACAATCATCTAAGCGTCATATGTATTATTCGTATTATGGATATAAATTTACAAAACCATTTAAATTTAAATCAGTTAAGGCAATTAAAACAATTCAAGCACTTCAAGCAATTCAAGCAATTCAAATGATTGACTAAAGGTGAGGTAGAGAACAGCCTCTGGGACTAAAGGTGAGGTAGAGAACAGCCTCTGGGACTAAAGGTGAGGTAGAGAACAGCCTCTGGGACTAAAGGTGAGGCAGAGAACAGCCTCTGGGACTAAAGGTGAGGTAGAGAACAGCCTCTGGGAGTAAAGGTGAGGTAGAGAACAGCCTCTG
>JAOVYW010004453.1:0-11031 GCA_025775045.1 Hiodon tergisus | reverse complement strand
AGCTGCTGACAGGGCCACCCTTAACCAAGCTGCTGACAGGGCCACCCTTAACCAAGCTGCTGACAGGGCCACCCTTAGCCAAGCTGCTGACAGGGCCACCCTTAACTAAGCTGCTGACAGGGCCACCCTTAACCAAGCTGCTGCAGCAGTGGAATGCTATACACCAGTACTTGCCCCTCCTACCCCTCGGTCTACCCCCAGCGGCGCAAATTGCACACACGCAAACACGTTAAGGAGAGGTTCGGCCACGCCCACCAGTACCGGCTGAGGATTACGGTAATTACAAACGTAATTTAACAGCATGCCATCCCTCAGTAGCTGCTGGAGGTCGGGAGAGAAGCCGGGCAAGAGACCAACGAACAGGAGGGCAAAATACGGGTGAAAGGAGGTGGAGGACCGAGCTACGAGCCGGAGAACACATTGAGGGTTCTGGCTTTGTTAATTTATTCTTTCTGTTTGTTCTTTTCATTTTTTGTGTTTGGGATGAACCCGTGTGGGGGGTCTCTGAAGAGCGATTTAACTTGTTTGTTTTTCGTCCTGAATAACACACCAGTGCAAACACCGGAGAAAGTGAAGCGTTTGTGTTTGCCAAGTATGAGTGGCAGGGTACAGGGTGGCCCATGAACCCTTTCTCGCAGCCCAGAGAAGACTGTAAGCACATTGCAACAGGGGAACTAACAGGGGAGCTCACAGTCAACATATTGTTTGCTCCCCACATCCGTTACAAAATTTGTGCAATGGCAAGGACCCTTTCAGTTCACATGCTACTTTGGGGATGTAGAGACTATGAGGTTATTCTCCAACAGGAGGAACTAGACAGGTCTTTCACCTCAACCTCCCAAAACCTTGGAGAGAGGCAGGCCCCATTGATAGTCCAGAATCAATCTAGCTGTACCTGAATCACAGGACAATGAGGTGGGACCTGAACACAAAAGTCTCAATCGGTGTTCTATGCTCACTGAACCTTATCTACTCGGTTACACTTTACCGTTCAGTTTGCATGGGGCCCTAGCAACCTTCTGGCTGCTCCGACCACACCTGCATATACAGCTGTATAACTAGATTAAATCATCATTTTCAGTAATGACTGGGAGCAGATGGCCAACGCCTGTATCAAAGAAAAAGGTCTTCACTCAGTTTAGGAGGAAAGCTGTTTTTGTTTTTGTGTGAGCACATGGTTTTGGTTTTTGTTATCAGATGTGTCACCTTGCCCTACCCCCTGCTCCTGCCCACCCGCATTCCACCACACCCTGATCTGTTTTCATCTCTCTCACTGTTTGATCCTTGTGTGTATGTTAATTGGTGTTCATTAGCCCCTTGTTGTCTGTTGGGTGATCCTTGTTCCCTGGTTTCATAGTCCCTGGTTTTTTTGTGTTTCCTGGTTTTGACTTTTGCCTGCCCTGACCCTGAAACTGCTTGCTGTTTTTTGTATCTTTTGCCCTGAATTACTGACCATTGCCTGCCCTTGACCTGTCATTTCCATTGCAATTTTGGTAATAAATCTTGGTTACCCCTAATTGTCTGAATCTGAGTCTTCTCCTGAGTCCTGGCAAATAGCCGTCATGACCAAACATGACGGATATATGACTGTTTCATGTCACATTTCCATACACAATTTATATTTAGTTTTACCAGTTTCAACGGCATTGTACTTCCACAACAACTACCTTGCATTACCATCTTAGCTTTACATTTTACTGAAACATAATATAATAACATAATAATAAAAAAATGGTGATTTTTGAATGAATACTTTTTCATTTTACTGAGTCATTTGCAAACAAGTTTGGCATTAAGTTGGTTCACCATCTGTAAATATTTAAACTACACATTTTTATGAATCTATTAATAACAAGAGCAAATACACAAAGAATATGTTTACAGGCTGCCTGTAGTTGTTTCCTCCTTGGGAACTCAAAACATTTCAGTTATGGGGTAAATTATTACATGAGGAATGCAAATTAAAAACTGAAACATCACAATCAGCTAAGAACTACAGTAGTTAAGACTGCAACACCAAACAACATGCTTGACCTCAGTGACTTATTCAGACTTACAAACTAGTGCAAGGACTTTGAACCAGTGACATATTGAACCACAAATTGACATACATCCTTTCCATTATGTAAAGAGCGGCCATGAAATGAAAATTATGAAACAAAGGCCCATTACGAAAATATATGTTCCAATGGAAAAAGCCATTAAGAAATACAATATATTTTTATAAAATACAATCTGGTAACATAATTTTGAAAAGATACGTTAGGAAAAATAATATTATAAAAAAAAATGTAATATGTATTAATTTATTTAATGATTAAATCATATATTTATTTTATAAATATATAAAGTATAAGTGCTGCAAATATTGTTTCCCATTTCGTATTACTCCATTAACTTACATGGTATGGTCACATGATAGCAGAGCAATTTTTGGGTCAGAATATTAGCAGCGAATACGTCGGCTCCAGATTAGTTTTTTCAGATTATTAAGATCAGAGGGGTAGGTCAAAACTTTTAATTGATTAAAAGAGGGAGCATACCCTCTACGAAGGGAAAATTAAACTCAGCCCTTGAGATGTAGGACGTTTAGGAGCCGTCTTAAAGGCATAATTGATTCAGTACATTTGAGAGTAATGATTTAATTAAATATTATTTAATAACGTTTTAGATCAAATCTTAGGAGAACTGGTTTATTAATTTATAAAGATTTGATAAAGGACAAAGAAGTATGATTAATTCTTCTTGCCTTAATTAATGTTTAAACGTTTCCAGCCTACATGTATGTCTCTATGCGAAGCCAGAATTGATAAGGGCAATGCCCACCAGCACTTGCTCTGAATCCCCTCTGTAGGTGCCGGGAGCCAGAAACAGAGTCTGAGAGCATGGGTCTAAAAACCTCAAAGCGAGCAAGAAAGCTGACTTCAGTCCAAAGCATTGTGTCTGTGGTTCCGAGTATTTCGGTGTTCCCCCTCATTTTCTTATCTTTTGCTTAAATCCCAGTCCGATGAGATCCCGACTCAACCTGAGGATGCCACTTCTTTGTTGTTTTTTGTTTTAATCTCGAGAAACTCATAGGAATGGCTTTGATTTGGTCCTGCCCACATTGCCTGATGAGAGTACGGACCAAAGTGATTTTCCAGCACAGGGTGTTTCTAACATAATTAGTGTTACAATCACGGTATGTCAGTTTCATTGTTTGTTCGTATTTTAGCATAAATGTAACTACAGTAATTTATCACTCTGAATTTTTTTATTAAACATTTTTTCAAAATAAAAAAAATAAAAATACCATGGCACGATTCTTTGGGGGTCAGCAAAAGGAAACTGGCACAGAGCAACTTCTCTCATCCATGTTCAACACTCCAGAAATCTGTGTTGTTATGTTCTTTTATTTTTTTCCCTGTGTCCTCGGTTGACAGAAAGTGGACTCCAACGGCTGGGGCACAGGGATTATTTCTATTTAGCTTTTTTTGCCTGTGTGTGTGTGTGTGTGTGTGTGTGTGTGTGTGTGTGTGTGTGTTTGGCTGGTTTTTAGTGCCCATTAGTACCTATTCCTTATCCCTGTGGGGTAGCCTGTAATCAGCTCTGTAGTATAGTAAATAAACAACTTTAAGTCTTATCCTGTTCCTCATTTTTGGTTGGTCCTGTGCCTGTGTGGGGAGTCCCTTGTGCGGCCAGTGAGACTTATGTATGATTTGATGAATAGATCATTAATTTTTCAAAAAATGTAAATAACGTGACTAATAAAATATCAATAATCTTGCATTAAATCTATTTTACATTTTTTTATTCTTGAAGTAAATAATAATTCATGATTTCCCCTCTATTTTGACTTGTGGATCTTATTGGCATTTGCATTGTCAGCGGTCACAACGCGTCACACTTTGTCCTGGATAGCTAAGCCTGGATCATCCCAGATGGCTCTTGGATAGGAGCCTGCTATCTAAGGACAAAGCAATTATAACTTGGCAGTAGATGAACCAGCAGGAGTCTCCCATCTTCTACCAAAGAAATATATGCTGTTCTAAGTTATTTAAAACCATACATTTTAGGTTTTAAAGCCTAATAGAAAGTATCGTTTTATTATAATATAGTTTAAACAAATTCATTATATGTTTATATGAGTTTAACAGTTCATATATTTGTTACAACATTTGGACATTTTTTTTATTGATTGCAAATGTAATGGCTTTTTAAATGTTTTGAGTTGTAAATAAATCTCAGACAAATTATCATGAATATTTCAAAGTGCACATACTTTACGACATATAATCATATAATCTGTAAATAAATATCTTATTTGTAATTAAAATCAAAGCAATGTTATGTTTAATGTTTGACATCTAACTCAGCCCCTCCTGTCTATTACTATAATGTCACAGCGAGGATAAGTAGGGTCAAGTCAGACCAGAAAGGGTTAAATTTAACTTTTCGTACCCTTAATAGAAACCAGGGGTCATGTTATGAAATGTGCTTAGTTAGCAAAGCACGCCACAAATGAGTTTGACCTATATCTTAATAGAATATTAATTACTGGATAAACAACTGTGTGTGATACTTTTCTGCCACAAATGTATTTTTCCCTTGATCTGTGGCTGTGAGGCAGAATTATGTGGTGGTAAAGTAACTGAACCTGTGACCACCGTAAATGTAACGGCTGAGTCTTTCAACCGCTTCTTCCAAAACCCTGTACTTCCTATACTGTTCCATAAGTATTTACTCATTCATCTTATTCATTTCATGAATGTATTGTTTCCAAATAAATATTATTCTTCCTGATTGATTGGTTGCCTCAAAATTATTTTACAAATGTAATATTATTAAGTATTTTCTTGAAACTACATGAAAAATAACTTGTGTCGTAGAATTGATATGCTTTTAATTTGCCGTCTTTATTTTTAAAATCAAAACTATTTAAAATTTTAATATATATTTAGTTACAAGTGCAATTCCTTAGCTCCTGTTTTTTAACTGTGTGTGTCTGTCCTAAAGAACTGCACCCTGTGCTATGAATTACAATGTATTTGTTGCTACTCGCTTTTTAGTCCTTAAACTAAATTAGCACCATACTTTGACTTTAAATGTCAATCCAGCTAAATCTGATAATCTGAAAACATGATATGGTTAAGAATGAGCTGACTGTGGCTGTTGTGAGGTAATTATTGATATCTATTGACAGATTGAAGTTGGCCGGAGTAAATTGAATTACCATACAGACATAGAAGACATAAATATTTTTGGTCTGAAGATTTCACTTGGATCTGCTTTGAAAAGATGGTGTGCTGAATTGTTCAGGTCAATTATTTGTGAAATGGCAATCTATAACTGCCATCACAAAATGTCTTGACATTTTTAATGCATTGATTCCAAGATTCCAACATGGCACTTAATGCACAGTAGTTGTATCGATACAGGGTATATTATTGTTATGTAACTTGTCCAATTACTTAAAGGGGTCAGGACTAGCATTTGTTTTAGGGGTTCGGTTAGGATTAGGTATAAGTTATAGGGGAGCTGAGGTTAAGAGCATCTAGAAATAATTGCATTGCTAAATGTGTAACAACGGGATTGTGATTAAATAATAAAACTGTTAAATAACATTCTTCTTGCAGGCGGCCTTTACTGTAAGTTTAAAAGTGAACATGGAGAGTGACACTGTATAATCCCACAGTATATAACCTTACTGTGGGATACTATTTTACATACCTCATTACAGTGTTAAGCTAAATAATTGCTCTGGTAAAATCCTGGAGTATCTCCAGAAATATTTTATGCCCACTCTGAGATGTTGCACTGAGCCATAGGATGAACCTAACCACTGCCGGTGTTCAACAATATTGAGGCTGATTTTTCAGGACTTTTTTTTCTTCAATTTAAAGCCCAATTTGGAATCCTTAACTGTGCCAACGTACCTTGACTTGTCACTAAGAATCATGCCATTACACGCAATGAGGAGGAGGAAGAAGTAGAATTGGTTTCCTTTTATCCAATTACCTTTGCGCTACCTCGTCATTTTACATACTGCTACACCACCTGCATAAGAGGTTCATCGATTGGAGGAGAGGCATGCCCCTCCCAGCAGCACTGCCAGTCTCCAACCACTCAGAAAGCTGATATGAGATGCTTCAATAATTAGTGAGAAGCCCTGCTTAATCCCACCCACCCTACCATTGGCAGCGCTTTGCCAATTGTTTTTCAAAAAAAACCTGTGAAATCCAGATCATATGGCTCAGTCTGCACTCAGGAAATCACCTTAACCATCTGAAACACTGACCTGAGGTGGCCAACAATGCAACACTCATCAACAGTGGGTTAAAGAAACATTCCCTGCTAGGGTACTGCTGTATTATTTTAGGAGATGGCAGCCTGGTGAGTTGTCACCCCCTCGGCATTTAGGCCTTTTGTGTTTGTAGGCCAAAGTTCCAAAGTTGGAAGAGGCTGTGAATAAAATCAGAATGACCTCCGAACCAGGTCCCCCAGAGATTTAATTCCACACCAAGAGGTCGCCTGGAGTAGCTTAGCATACCCATGCGTGTCCCTCCAGCTTAGCAGCAGCCCCAGAAATGTACCTGGCAGAGGGTGAGTCGGTACTGCCCTTAATGGGAGGATAAAGGAAAGCCCCACTTCAACAACCACCATTATGGTGGTATAAAACATAGGTGAAATGGCTTACCTTGAATTAATAGACTTAAACAAGTTTCTGTGAATTAAAGTTGCACCTCAGTCAAGGAGCATCAAGATCTTTTTTTCTATATTTATATAGAACCTGCATATACAACATGTAATTGCTTTAAATCAAGTTTTAAGGTTGATAGGCACAGTTCATCCATGTATAAAGCTAGTAAGATAACTAGCTTGTTAAAACCACTCAGATTTGTTGGTTTTGAACACAAGTTGTTCTTTGTTTAGGTTCATGATTTATTAAAACCTTGCCTGGAAAGGTCAGAGAAAAGGAGACAAGGGACTGGTTTAGGGCTATTCTTCAGGATGATTTTCATCAACCATAAAGTAAAAAGAAAAAAGTACAATGAATAAAGCAAAACGCCAGAAACAAAACAATCGTAGAATTTTTTTTTTCAGCTTTTAAACACAAATAATAACGCAACTAATGTACAGCCACCAAAAACAGACTTTTTAGTGCAAACCTACAAAAACCTTAGCCAGCTCTGCCGGTGAACTTTTAAAGTCTTTATTCTCTAAACTGAAGTGTGGTCTCATTACCACATACAGGTTTAGTGTGGGTATGTCTCCTGTCCGTCCGTGCCGGACTGGGCGTGTCCTCAGAGCTACCTGAGGGCGGGTGTCCAGGCTGCGTGCCACAGTGACCAAAAACAGAGCCTAGTGCAGAGCCTGTATGAGCACTCAAATGTTGAACTCCCTGGTGACTAGAAAGGTGTTGATGGCTGTAAAAGAAAAGGTCTGTCACATGGAGGTCTTCAGAGACAGCATGCTAAAGCAGAGTCAATCAGCTATGAGGTCTGGCTGTTAAAAAAGTCACACTGCAATTAAATTATGTGCCATGGAGATTAACATTTGAGTTTAAGGTTGAATGGGGAAAATCCCTCATGCAATAAATATGGTTATGTTTAAACCATTTCATTTTTATACTGTGTTTTTTTTCATGTGTTATATTCCAAAAATCAGTTTGACTGATATTGAGTGGGCATGCGTGAATGTGCGTGCTTTATCTTTGCTCTGAAATATTTATTACAGTAACTCTATTGTATACCCAAACCCCTCACACTCCCTGATACAGAAATGTTGTTGTGCTATATTCTAAAAACCCTTTTATAGAATGGTTGACATAAAAGATAGGCATATCCGGACAGAAAAAGATTGAAAGAGTGTGTAATTTAGTGAGAGAGAGAGAGTGTGAGGGTGAGAGACAGATGGAGAGAGAGAGAGAGAGAGAGAGAGAGAGAGAGTTAAATTTATCTCTGGTACAATCTGGTACAAATCTCTCTCAATCTGATCAGTGTTTGAGATGGACTAACAGGCTTCTAACTGGCTTCAAAACAGGTAAGGAAACAAAGCTTACCCACAAATAATCATTGTAATATGATATGACTTCTTGCGAGCTGATCCTGAACATTTATATTTTTTATATAAAATTAGATTTGATTTTATGCAAGTAATTTTTCTTTGCTAAATTCAATTCCAGATGAGCCGTTCATAGCGTTGAGAGATATTCTTTCAATCATTAAATAGTCTTTTTTTATTAGTTTCTCACATACTTTGTCATACTAATGTAACGTGTATGTCTATACTTAGTATACTTGGCACCTTTTGTCTGTTTTTGATGAAGTTATGTATTTTTCTATGAATACTATAGTAAATATATACTTATAATAAAATATAGCACTTATAAATGTTAGCAGCAATTTGTTTTAATAGATATGATAGATACTTTATTTTACTGATAGAAATGTCCAAGAAAAAAATACATTTTGTGTTTTGCAAGGATAAGCTCATACAAATCGTTTTTAAATGGAAATTTGAAACTTTCTTCTACAAGATTTCTTTGCTATGCATATATTTGTAAGTTTATTACTAATTTATGCTTAGGCCAATTGTTCTCGTGAAGAAATAGCCAGCTAAGCACACAGTGCAAACACAGTGTAAAAGAGCTTTACAAAAACACAGGGCTGGTCGGATCATTTAGACAAACAAGGAAACATCCAAGGGCACCATGCCGAGCGGGGCACCAAATTACACTTATGTTTTATTTATTTATTAAAAATAAATTCTAAATTGATTAATCTAAAAGCAAAAACAGGACTCACTAACTTTAAACGGTGCATTAATCCAAAAAGGTATAGGGTGTAAAGGGAATGTATCTGTATTAGAATATAGGCATCATAGTGTACAATTTCTTGGCCACTCGATCAGTGATCAGCAACACCTTGGAAAATTTGTTGGCATATGGAAAATATGATTTTTAAATCCTCACAAATGAGACATTTGCATGTTTTTCCATGATGAGTACCATTTAGTTTTGGGATATTGTTGATGTTAGTAAAGGGAATTTAGTATAGTACTGTATTAGGACAACGGAGCCTGTTATTTTTTGTCCTCTGCCGTATAACTAGTAAATATTTCATAATACGTATGTCATACAATTTTAATATGAAGTTGATTTAGTAGAATTTATAAAGGAATAATGAGACACTTGAGTTTATGTATTTACATATGTTTAAAAGATAAGCCAGGCATACAGCACCATTTATAATCCAGTGCAGGCCTTTTTTTATGTTTGATGTAGATGTTAATCCATAATTAGCTGTGGTGTGCCATCAATATTAAAGGTGTCTACATGAAAGAGAAAATCCTGTGCCAAATAGAAGCAAAGCCCTGCCTTTGATCCAGTGGTGATTCACACAAAGGCAGACAGTACATAGGTGGTGAAGCACTAACTGAGTGCAATCAGGTGTTTATTTTCTTGCATTAAGATTATTTTAAAATGGAAAATGAAGTAGAAAAGAGTGTAAAATGCTAATAAATTAAATAGATTAGTAAAGCTTTTAACAGTATTTTAAGGAAGTATTAGACAACTCCTAAGAGTAGTTTTGGAAATTTTTGTCCCTGAATTTGAGCTTGCTATAGATGCTAAAGGAGTGTTTTTTTTCTGGAGGTTTAGTTGCCGGAGGAGAGAGTTACCTGTGTTCATAATATGGTACTGTGATACGGAGCAAAGTGCAACAGCTGTCAAACTGCATATTTAAAAGTTTAAGCCATACAGTCTGAGTGGAGGGCCTTTTTGTGGTAATTCCATAATGCCACAGACTTCCTGAGGCAGCAGCAACCATCCTGAGAAGGGGTTACATCAGGGCATCCAACTACTCCAACTTCATCGTCCTCATTTGGTCACTTTTTAACCAGGACTTCTCCTGTACATGATTATCAAAATATATAAACAATGAAAAAGTATATTAACACTTTACTGTAAGGTTAATTTAAGTGCCTGAGTTAGGCTGCTGTCAAGTAGATTAGAAAAGCTATAATATTTTCTGAATCAAAATTCACTAAACAGTGTATATTGATAAATGGTTCCTTAACAGTTTTCAACATGTTTAGCTATGCTTGCACATCACCAGGTGATAACAGGTGATCCCCAAATCCCCCTAATCATACACATGTTTTGTGTTAATAATTTTTGTAAATGTGCAGGAAGTTAGACTGTCAAAATGTTGACACATGTGACAACAAAATAAAATTTGTGTCTGAGCCAATCCACTCACTAATTAATCTGAAAAGCCAATTAATATGGCAACCTTGGACCGAGGACAGCCTATTCCAGAAGCGGAACCACTGTTCTGTTACAATCACTCTCTGTGATTTTGCCATGATTTTGCTTGCTGAAACATGACATTCCCATTTCCCTTTGCAGGAGTAAATTAATAGAAATTAGTTCTTGGGAAAGGTACGTTAGAAGCAATAAGAGGCCAAGACATTGCTGAAAATAGCACTGACAACACATCGCTACCTTTCATGCAATGTAATTTTAACCAATACCAAAACTGCAGTACCATTATTGATCAGTTTCTGAAATTGAGTTTACTGGACTTTCCCCTACTGCAGGATCGATGTTTGACATACAGACGTATGGTAATCTATCATAAACTTTATTCCAGCCATCATACCTTAGCCCTGAGGTAGTCTAACAGTTCCAATAGGAGCTCATTTTTCTGCTCCATTAAACTTTGCCTTTATAATTTGGCTCATCTCCAAATCTACAGAGAGTAGCATACTTCTTTCCTTTAATCTGCAGCACCTTGACTTCATTTAAGGATGTAAAAAGTTATTACATTTTTAGGTAATAAAATAATTAATACTACGAGACATTTTTTACTTTGGTAAATATTATGTTGAGTATATATATAAGACGTCCCTTTCCTGAACACTTAGTGTAAAAGACTGCATAAACAAACCATACAATAAATAAAAATGTCTAAGGTGAACATTTGAAAACCCCTTGGTAAATAAAATAAAATAATAATTGGTATTTATCACTTTTAACATTAATTCATT
>JAOVYW010004452.1:29028-45363 GCA_025775045.1 Hiodon tergisus | reverse complement strand
TATTGACCATGCCAAAAGAGTTGAAAAGAAAAGTTTTGAGTGAGGAAAAGAAGGGTTCAATTCTGGCTTTACTGGCAAAGGGATACAGTGAGCACCATGTTGCTTCCATCCATAAAATTTAAAAGACGGCAGTTCTTAAGAACAAGGTCAAGCAGCAGACATTGGGGACAACAAAGCTACAGACCGGCAGAGGGCGAAAACAACTCTCCACTGACCGGGATAACCACCAACTCATTCAAATGTCACTCAATAACCATTGGATGACATCAAGTGACCTACAAAAAGAATGGCAAATGGCAGCTGGGGTGAAGTGCACTGCGACAATGGTTCAAAACAGGCTCCTGGGGGCAGGGCTGAAGTCATGCAAAGCTAGAAAAAAGCCCTTCATCAATGACAAGCAAAGAAGAGCAAGGCTGAGGTTTGCAAAAGACCATAAGGATTGGACCATGGATGACTAGAGTAAGCTAATTTTCTCTGATGAGTCCAATTTTCAACTTTGCTCAACGCCTGGTCGTCTAATGATTAGATGGAGACCTTGAGAGGCCTACAAGCCACAGTGTCTCGCACCCACAGTGAAATTTGGTGAAGGATCTGGGGGTGCTTCAGCAAGGGTGGAATTGGGCAAATTCGTCTTTGTGAAGGACAAATTAACCAAGCCATGTTATCCTGGAAGAAAACTTGCTTCCTTCTGTTCCCCAACACTGAGGATTGGTTTTTCCAGCAGGACAATGCTCCATGCCACACATCCAGGTAAATCAAGGTGTGGATGGAGGACCACCAGATCAAGACCCTGTCATGGCCAGCGCAATCTCCAGACCTGAACCCCATTGAAAATCTCTGGAATGTGATAAAGAGGAAGATGGATAGTCTCAAGCCATCAAACAAAGCCAAGCTGCTTGAATTTGTGCGCTAGGAGTGGCATGAAGTCACCCAACAGCAATGTGAAAGACTAGTGGAGAGCATGCCAAAACGTGTGAAAGCTGTGATTGAAAATCAGGGTTATTCCATCAATTATTGATTTATTCCTAAGTTAAAACATTAGTATTGTTGTTTAAAAATGTATATGAACTTGTTTTCTTAGCATTATTCGAGGTCTGAAAAGAGTGCATTTTTTTGTGATTTTGAACAGTTGTCATTTTCTGCAAAGAAATCCCTTTAAATGTCAATATTTTTATTTGGAATTTGGGAGAATTGTTTGGGAGAAATGTTGTCAGTAGTTTATAGAATAAAACTTTTTTTAATTTTATTTACTCATACCTATAAATAGTAAAACCGTACAGTACAGTACTGTGCAAAGGTTTTAGGCATGTAAAAAAAAAAAAATATATATATATATATATATCTGTAACGTGAAGTTTCTTTCAAAAATGATTAAATAAAAAGTTTCTAAATATAAAATAAAAACTAAAAGGGCAGTAAACAGTAAAAACAATAATAAATAATAAAAAACACAAATACTACCAAAAAAATTCAATATTTGGTGTGACCATCCTTTGCCTTAAATACTGCTTAAATTCTCTTTTGTAAACTGTTGTGCAGTTTTATAAAACAATCAGCAGGTAGATCTTGGAGAGCATCTTGGAGAACTTTCCACAGTTTTTCTACAGACTTTGTTTCGCTTGCTTCGGTCTGTCCAGGTAATCCCAGATAGCCTCGATGATGTTGAGATCAGGGCTTTATGGAGGCAAAACCATCTGTTGCAGAACTCCATGGTCTTCTTACGGAAAGACGAGTGTTTGGAAATCTAAAATATGTTTTTTTTCTACTTACACACTAGTGCAGAAGACAAAACATAAATATCAAAGACTAAATTTATGTTAAAAAAAGCTACAGTGCCTAAGAATTTTGCACAGCACTGTATACAGCATGACTTTGTACAATGATGCAGTAAGCAGTCATGTGGTTAACTCAGGTGGTTAGTAACTATTGCACTCCAATTAGTTTTGATTAAAACCCCACTGCTTACGTATGGAAAAAATGACAAAAAGTAGTCAGCTAACATTAAAGTTCTTAAAGTTAAAATTTTCTGTGCTATTTGTAAGTTAAGTACATCAATCTTAGCTTTTAAGAGCTCAACTACTGTATTGGCAGGTTCACATTGCTATCAGTGGGAACGATAGCACTTCATCAATCTCCTTCTTATATCTTATATGGGCTGTGCAGCCTGCAGCGTGTCATATGATCGATGTTTCGAGAGTGAGGGCTCAGAGGAGTTGATGTGCTCTTCCGCATGGCCCCTGTGTGCCAATTTTCTTTTTTATATGCCAATGTTTTCCTCGTTATGGACGATGCCAGTAAAATTTTGCGCAATATAACGTTTTTCTGATCTACATTTTATGAGCCCTACAAGGTTTTATGGATAACAAAAGAATACTATATCTCCCATCCAGACCCACATTTATCTGTTTCTATAACTAGCTGTAGTCCGTTGCCTGTGTTTACGGAACTCTGGGTAAAATGGGGTGAACACAGTCAGCCCACATGAACATATAGCCTACGTTTTTTAATACTTATTATTCAAACATATCAGCATTTTTATGATTAATTTGTTTATCTTTATAATAATGAATTGCTGCATTCTGCCTAAAATAACGAAGGATAGATGTATCATGATATATTCAAAATATATCAAATGTAACATCTCCTTCTTATTTAAATGTACTTATGGCACATTACTGGTTTCTCTTCTTGTCGCCTCCTTTCAACTTTGTGCCTCCCGCTCTTTCTGTCTGCTTCTGAACTCTCTCTCTCCTCTCTCCTCCACCTCACCTGCCTGCCCCAGACTCCAAGCAGAATGGAGACGCTGCCAAAGCCGCCCTCGCCAACGAGGATTGCCCCACTATCGACCAGGTGCTGAGTCCAGAAGAGAAGAGCCCGGCAGCAGGAGGGATGGGCGGGGGTCGGGAGCGCTACCAGCATGACCGCGCCTGCTTTCTGCTCAGTACCGGCGAGTTTCGTCCCCCAGATGGGAATGTGAGGAAAGGTAGGACATGCAAATGTATACCAGTTTTATCGAGGTACACAGTCTACATGCTTATCTAAAATCAATGTGTTGACAGCACAATTTTACTGCCATTTTTGGAACCTTCAGCAATATACTGGTATGTTTTAGCACTTTTAGTAAAGTAGATGAATGGGCATCACCCATTTTTTTTGGTTACTAATTAGTTTTGTACAGACATACTTTCATTGGTCACCACTTCACATTTATACAGCTGGACATATACTTGAGTAATTCAGGTGTACTATCAGGTGTACTTACTAGTTACTAGTCCCAATACCTCCACATATTGTTGTGTATACTCAAATCTGTGTGTATATATATATGTATATATATATATACACACACACACAGCTATTTAGCCTTTTATATAAGGTATTTATCCCCACCCTCTTTTTGTTTAACCCATCATCCTAGCTTTTTTATTTTATTTTTCCTATAAAAGTAGCGTATATATTTAATCTGGGACAAAATCTAAGCTTTGGCAGCTCTCTAATTGCGCTTTTTGAATTAAGTGCCTATTTTTTTCCTTTTCGATAGTAAAGGAGCTTAGATACTTACAAAAATAAGAAAACTCTATTAAATACAATGGTATTAAATGTGATAAGTGGATGGCAAAAGTTTTGATTTTGTCCAGAATTGGGAAAAATGCATCATAAAAGATATTTAGCTCCTTGAGAATCTTGTGATCTATCTCTTCTCATTGCTTATAAAGTAATAGACATACATTCCTTATTAATTAAAGACATATGCAAACAGGCAAATTCATTCATTCTAACTTTTATCTTCAGGGTTTATATAACTTTTAGACTTCAGGGTTTTAGCATCTCATGCTCTGCTCTATATTTGTTTTGCTCGCAAAACCTCATGTCTTTCTGATCTTCCATTGATCTCTGATTCCTGTGTGCTTTTCTGTGTCTTTTGTAACCTTTCTTCAGATTTTTTCTTTCTATTGTATGCCTGTCTGTCTCTCATAGTCTTTCATGCATTGCTGGATTACTCATAATCAGCTTCTCTCTCTCTCTCTCTCTCGCTCTCTCTCTCCCTCTCTTTCTCTTCTTCCCTCACCCTTTATTTTTATGCTTTTATTCATATTTCCCTGTTTATGTTGTAACCTTCCCTCTTCCCTATTTGTCGTCCTCCTACATCCACATTATTGGTGTATTTTACTCCCCTCTACATCCCAACCCCAACACATCCCTCTTCCACAATAATTTCCTCACATTTGCTTTCTTCTGCCCTCTGCCTTTAATCCTACCATTCGTTATTACCTATGACTATCCCAACTCTCTCTCGGCTTCACCCCCAACCCCCATGCCTGGCACTATTTTCCACAAAACATCCTTTTGGGACACCCAACACTACTTCTATTAAAACACCAGAAGCCACTGGTCCTGGCCACTCTGAGGTGAAGGAATGGTATAGACCTCAGGGGCTTCTGTTGCAACAGGACCTCAATGCAAACTCAGCTTCTCCCTGGATCAAACCATAATGTACAGTGGTAACGTCATAATGACATATTGACTCACTTTGAGGGAAGGATTTTAATGTAGTTTATTCACATGGACGGTTAGCATTATACGCTGTCCACCTATGAATGCCAATCAATATGTAGAACACAATTTATAACTGGGTATTAATTTCAACCTTTACACACACATACACTCCCACTCACACAATGCCTTTTTCTGAGTGTTAGTGCATAGTACTGGTAGCTGGAATATGCTGCAATTTGATCACACTCCACTGTTCACGCTCTGACTGTTATAACAATGTATGAAATAGTGTGTTTTGGGGATGATATAAGAAGTGGAAAAATTCATTCTGATACATTGAGTTATGGTTAGGTTAAACTAAGTCTTGGTTAAACCACTGTTGTGTTTCAGAATCTAATGGCATTGCTAGATAAATGCTGCATGTCAAATAAATCCGCTCAATTTGGGTTTTCCTGTCTGTTTCATTGCATTCCACCCACATCCAATCACCACCTCTTAGCATTATCACAACCTCAAATTTCTTTGTGAGAGCAGAAATTAAGTTTCCATTGAATATTTTCTTTTCATTGACCAGAATATATAATAATTTGCATGGCTTAAGAGTATCCTGCTTTGATAAAATAATTTTGATAAAATGACTCTGTTTCATTCGATATGGATAAGGTTAAAGCTACCTTCCTAAGTATTAGAACCTAATGAACTGAAGCTGGTTTTCTCATGGATTGCTGTACATGCTGTGAGACAATCGGATTATGAAGTGGCAAATTTTGCCATCTCTTGTATGACACTGTTAGTCTTTTATTGTTGGTTCATGCATTGTCTGATGTGCATTGTGTTGTTGTCTTCTTCCTCAGGTTGTGTCATATCACGCGTTTGTATGTTGGCTATTGTTGTTATGTGTTAAATGGTGTTACTGTCTGCTGTTTTCAGTTTATTGTGGTGTTTTGAGTTTTCTTTTTTTTTCTTTTTTGTGTGTGGACCAGTGTGTTCTTTCTCTGTTGCTCGTCCCTTTTCTCCCTCAATGACATTTAAGCTGGTAGAGTGACCTATGTTTTATGTGTGCTCTTGATGGCTTGTTCGGTGCACATTTCTAAATTTCTACACTGAAGACAAGCATCTTCATAACATACATTAAAATTCTTAATCTGATGTTTATCAATGAAAATATTTGATTTCAATTACTGTACAATTGGCTATTTTTCTTATTATCCTTGATTAAAATCATTTCACATCTCTTACTCTTACCAGGGTTAAAGGTCACTGATTTTAGTGAAATCGCTTCACAACTGGAACAAACTACAACTGAGGTCAGAAGAATAGTACTTCATGGAAAAGAACACTGAAACCACAAGGTTTTCATAAACATATTGTGTGGTATGTTTGCAGTCTTCTGCACTGAAGGGTATTGTCAAGCTCATTATTGACACCCCCCTCCTGGCTAACAATTCATTGAGCCCTTAATGCATGGCCAAGAAGCTGAGATTAACAAGGAGAAGCTGTCTCTTATGTAAATCAAACAGATACATTGTAGCATTGTTTTTTTTGTTTTCTTTGCCGAAAATGCTGTTAGTAGGAAATAAAGTGTCACAGCGCTGATTATAAGTGCCATATTTTTTTATGAAGTACTCTTCTCAAGACCTTTCACCATGTGCTTCAGTCCTTAGTGTAATCGAAGGGCAATCTCCAGCTCAATTAAATGAAGTAGCAGGGGTATTAAATTCACACTTGGCGACTGAATCACACTCTGACCCGGACTGAAAGACTGACTTGCAGACCCACTGACAAACTAACTACATGAGCAAAAGGTAAGTGACCAAACCTGCTAGAGCTGAACACTACATCGGGGCAGACTGCTTTGGTGCAGAGCTGCTTTGATGTGTTTTAGAGAATTCCATATATCAATTTTAAATCTTTTAAATCTACTTTAAAACAAAAAGGTAGTCTAAATAAGGGTTTGGGTATATTAAGGAGTCCTCCTGGCTTTTCAAAGTTCTTATTAAAATCATACATAGAAAAAAAGGAAGGATACAGACTGGGCATTATCCAGACTTGATTGTTGCCCTTGTCTTGTCACACCTAATTGTGACAACCCAAGTTAAACCCTAATGTACGTATTCTGTCTGCTGAATCATAGAACAAAGCTTGGCTAATTTTTGACCTTTTAGTTTTAAAGTGGTAATGGCTCTCCCTTAACATTACTTAACTCTTGTTTGCTGTTGTTTTTGTCTGTGTAATAAGTGTTTGCATTCTTTAAACAACATAATTTGACCTCTCTTGACCAAACGCTGAGAGCGAGGGTCAATAAAGGCTTTAAGCTATATATAGGATTGCATACCGATCAATTTGCTCTCTCTTATTCATAATCTCTTTTATTCTGAAATGTGTCTCTTTTCACTCTATGTGTGTGGGTGTACTGTTTGAACATTTTGTCTGTTGTCCAGTTGGTGTATGAAGAGGTTTCTGGGCCTGTATGTCTTTCTGCCTGTCAACGTTTTTGTGTGTATGCTTCTCACGGTGTCTTTGTCAGTAGTTATGCATGTGTGTCTGTGTGTGTGTGTGTGTGTGTGTGTGTGTGTGTCTACTGTTTTCTCAATCTCCCCCTTTCCCTTCTCTGTTTAACCCTTCCTATTAAAAACCCCCTTCACTATTTCGATCCACTCCCCCTCCTCTCGCTCTCTAACCACCTCCAACCCTAACCATAACCCAAACCCCCTCTGTTTCAAAGAAAACAGTGGAAGAGAGCATTTTGGGACTTGAAAACTACAATAGATGGAAATAAGTAGAACAATCTTTTTTAAAAACAATTAAAAACATTGTATTTATTAAATCAAGTAAATAAGTGAAACTTAACTATGGTATACCATATCACACTATGCTCCCATTATGCACTGACCCAAAATTTTACCTTTTTTTTTTTTTTTTGGTATGACCTATTAAAAGAAAGTTTATTTATATTTATTTATTTCCACTTCTCCATATAAATAATCTAAAATCAGACTCAAGACAATGTGTACAGCCTTAATGAATAACAGCTGAATTCTTTGTCATTAAAGCCATAAAGTCGTCTAAATAAAGCAAAGTCCAATTCCTCTTTGGAAATGGCTGTAGGACTCTTGCTCTAAGCTGTTTTAGCGGTTTTCCAGTTGAGAGAAAAACTAAAATAATCAAAGCTGGGATAATTGTTCACAGCATTCTAAAAAACAGAGTTTTTAAATGACCCCACATTTTTCCTTGGTTATTTTAATGTTTTAAATGTTTTTTAACTCCTGAAAGTCACTATGATAAACCTGTATGTGAGATTATATGGAATATAACTTTATATTGATATATTTATAAAAAATTAAAAAATCACATTCACTGATTATTAGTACAGTCACTAATACATTGACTTGTTTGATGCCTGTTTAGGCCTTTGTCTAAAAGGGCTTATGTTGCTCTGTAAAGAACCGTGCTACAGATTTATCAAACCTTTTCATTATGATTATTTTTAAGGCAGAAACAATTTTATAATAAACTTCATGAGGTACTCTTAAACTTAAACACAAATGTATAGTGCCTGTGAATCAATTACATTTAATCAAATGCACTGTGTAGTTATTTTCCTGATTAATTAACTGATAGAAACAATAGCCAGTGTGATCTAGTGTTGGAAAATAACGAGGAGTAACTCATGGGAAATGGGGAAATACAGTATATATGTATAGTACGTTTCTGTACAGCTTCAATGCAGTTAAGTGCAAAAATGAAAGTAGTATAATGAGGTGTAGTTTTTTTTTCTACTGAAGAACAAGTATAAAGGACTGCACAGAAACATTCCAATGGGCAGGTTACAAGTTTTGTGTTTGACCTATCCTTAGCATCATATGTCTTATGAAGTGATGTGATTTGTCACTTAGGGCATCAGGGTCCTGAACCATCTGGACTGGCTCATCTGCGAGTCTCCAGATCAGGCTTGGCTTCACACTGCTTCTGCTCTACCTAGAGAAGATCAGGTCTTACTGGTGGCACCACGTTGGCTCAGGAGACCTTGCCTTGCATCTCTGATGCAGCTCCTGCACAGCCTTCTGTGGGAACTCCCCAATTGCTGCAACCTTCTGAGTCCATTGACTAGAGAACTACCTGGAAAGAACAGAGAGCTTACAGCAGTCCAAACCATTTTTCTGCTATAGCTCCCAGTCGCAGGACCAGAGAAAAGATGGCATACAGGGAAATGCACCTGTTACTCTCTCAAAAGAGGAATAAGAAGGCATGTTAGAGCATGTCTTTGCTGCTTGGATTCTCCCCACAGTCTGAGGCAGCATTTTTTTACGCCCTAAAGAGTTACAGCTGCTTGATTGCCCCACAAGCTGGTTATTGCAGAGTGTAAATTAGCAGGTGCCATTTGTAGCATGGACAATATGAATTTTGTGATTCAAAATGCATTATATGGCATGAAATTGATGAACGCTATTCTTTTTGTGGTATAGAATTTCATGGACGAATTTTTAAAACTTAAAACAGTTTTTATTTAGTGGACGTAATTAAATATTTTATTGTTTTGTGTGACAAAATGGGTGTTAAGTGGTACACAGTACAATTTACTGGTAAAAAAAACCTTTTTTAGCAATTGGAGAAGGCGTTGAGTCGCCGCTAAAATCAAATGACGTGATGCCTGCTATCATATTCCCATCAGAAATTTTGACTTATTTTCTATGTTTTACATCATGCAGTGACTGTTTTTTTTTTTTATTACAAAGGGCATGTTGTCTGAAAAAAACCTTTTTGTGTGTGTATGACACCGATAAGTCTTTGGTTTTAACAGGGTTTGTTTGGCTACTATGCTTAACTGGTTGATTAGACAGACCGCAAGAGTTAATCTAGGCATTTCAGCCAGGGCCAGACCAAATCAAACCCTATCGTGCTTGTGATATTTGTGATAACCTTTGCTGTCTTTTTATCACAAATCATACATTCAAATCAAACTTTTCTAGTGCCACAAAAGAGGTGGACAGAGATACCTCGTGTTTTTATAGCAAACGTAAGAAGGCACAAGACAGCAGCTTAACAATCACAGCTTATTTTCCAGAGGAGGTGGTAACAGGCAACTACTCTCGCGAAAACAGAAGGCAAGCAAACTGTCAATAATATGGACACTGGCACATGCATACACACTCATACACAATATATATGTATAGTGGCAACCTCCTGGGTGTAGGGCGTGGTGTCACTACTTGCAGTATCAATTAAACACCAGTGGAAGACAGCTTTAAATGAAAATACTTTCTTTTAATATATTGTGGATCGGTAAAAAAACGGACAATGCAAAAGCCAGTCCAAAAACATTCGCACATGCACAGAGGTATTGCACTGATTATTGGTAGCAGTTTTATAGTGGTTTTGGATTTATTAATTTTGAAATTCTAGCTTTAGTAATTGTGTTTTTCACATGTTTCTTATAACAGCTAACTATTATATATTTACTACCATATATACTGACCATATGTAACATGCTTTAATGCACCGTATATGCAAAGTCAGCCGATGCGAACGTGGAATACATTTCTTCTTTCCTAAGTGCTAAAGAAAACATGTATAGATTTACCATTGTGTCTGAGGTAGTGGTGAGATGGGACAAGCTTTTTGGTCGGGAGAGCTATTCCCTCACTTGAGGTACCAAGTCCCATATCTGGCAAGACATTGCAACATGGGTCTCAGGATCTGCGAGTAGTGTAAGACTTGGCGAGGTTGTCTGCAAGAAATGGACCTACATCGGACAAAACCTGAGAAATATAGTGGCTGCCCAGCAGATGTCCACTGCCCTGACAAGTGGGCGAGTTTACACTGCACTGGAGCTCATTCTCCTGGAACAGTGTGTCCTGCCTCCAACGGAGCACAAAGGCTAAGGAGTGTTATGCTCCGGATGTTGGTTTTGGTAAGTATACCGAAGTTAATTTGCACAATTTGTAAATGTCCTCTTCAAAACAAAAGAAAGGATTTGTTTTCAGTCTATGCAAACATAACCTATGGTAATAGGAATTAACTATACATGAGTATGTTGAGTCAATGTATTCTCTGCATAACATAGAAATAAATGTAATTGAACACATAGAATGTCCATTGAAATTAGTCACAGATTTGTTTTCATCCTAGGGCTGGAGCTACAACTGCAGGGAAGTTCTAGTCACCTGCCAGAGACCGAGGAGCATGACACGACCAGCACAGAGGGCAGCCTCAACAAACAGAGAGAGCCCTCATTGCTTCCATGCCCCCCTCCATTGCCTTCATTTGCAGATATTGGGCCCCAACTCCGGCTGGCAACCTGATCTCCCTTCTGGTGGGCATCCAGAACAGACAGGAGCAGACACTGTTAATTCAGCAGGAGACATTACAGGGTCTGGGATCATGTCATTTCAACCCACATTTCTATGCATGTCCTGTTCCAGCAATGGTGATCGGCCACCCTCGCCATCAACACCAATCCCAATGAAACAACTCTCCGTTCTTTAAGCGGCAACAAAACAAATACCTTAAGTCATACCGAATTGAAGTTTTAAAAAAAAAAAATTCTTATATTTGATGACTATATCTGAGCGGCTTAAGTATCTTAAGTCTCTTGCTGACATTGTCAGTCACAGAAAGCAGTGTGGTAAGAGAGAAAAACAGATGGTTTTGAATACACACTCACAGAGGAAATCCTTTTGATGCTCCAAAGTGGTCTTTTAAAAAAAGATCAGTTCAAAGCTTGCTTAGGATGGTGTACATTACTTAATAATCGATACGTCTTTTAAAACAAAAAACTAGCCTACCTCGGTGCCTTCTATGGAAGTATAATAAAATAATATAAAATAATGGAAATGTAAAGCATAATTGCACTTTATGTATCAGACAACAGAATTTTTGACAAAATGCGAACACAGTGAAAAAAGAGAGAGGAATCGAGTCTTAAAATAGCTCCTGGAAATAACAAAGGACTAATGACAGTAATGTTACTGTGACAAACTATACCCGTGTTATATTTAATATATTTAGTATATATATATATATACGTACAAATTATAAAAATACCATCAGGGGCCCCTTGGCAATCAGAGGCCCTGGGGCAGTTGCCCCCGCTTGCCAATTTAATCTGGCCATTGCCACCAGTCCCATTCCACCCCAGCCACCTCCAGCAACTATGTCATTTATCACCCCCCCCCCCCACCCCAAGATGCATCTCTGGATCTGTCATGCCCATCTTCACCAGCCCCTGGAACCATTTGACCTACCACCTAAGCCGGGAAGGAGCACGGCAGGATGAAGAGAGGGACTTCTACTGAGCCAGAACTACAGAGTGCATGCATGGAAATATAATAAAAACACTATAAAACTATTCATTAATATGACCTGGTGATGTCCTTGCTAAACTATGCTACACCATTGGTAATCTAGGAAACAAAGGATAAATACTTGCATTCTTCTTTACTGATGTCACTGTCACTGGGTATTTGTACTTACTTTCATGATGTTTAACTATGCATTATGCAGTTTGTAGCACGCAGGGGCCCTGGTTGGGCCAAGAGAGGCTGGAGACCAAGACACATGGGGAGGGTGTATCCCTTTCCGCGGGGGGGAATATACCAAGCTAAGAGACAAAGGAAAACAAAGGTTACTAAAAATCACACCACAAAATAAACCAGTCATCAAATAGACTTTTTCCAGTCTCTTTTTCCCCATGCAGCCACAGCCATACAGCTTTTTAATTGTTGAAATCTGAGTGCAGTTATCAGGTGCACAACGAGGTCCTTATCAGGGGCGTTGAAGGTTTGTGTTGTAGGGCCCACAAGATCTATCGAGGTAGCTGAAGCGCCACAGTTTCCTCTCTACAACACTGGCTAAATGGGTATAGGTGTCATTTGTCATATTGGAGGTTGATTTGAAAGAAATGGCATGCATGTCAAATATTTTATAGCTTCTCAACTTATTTCAATTCTGACTTTGAAGTCTTTGAGAAATATTGAAGCTAAAATATACTCAATATATAAGTTTTTTCATATAAAACTGGGAAAGGATGTTATTAATAAAACTGTTCATGTTTTGGGTGGTGTGGCTCATATGGGAAAATATAAAAATCAAACCTGAACACAATAAAGTACATCAATGAAACGATACCTAACGCATTTCTGTTGATGTATTTGATTTCCAAAATCCAGGTTCCAAAAATACGATCAATTAAACAAAAGTGGTCATATTGGTGATATAGGTGGCAAAGGTGGCAAATGGTTAAGAAAAAGTAGCCTAATAATCCCTGTAAAAAACAATGACTGTTACATAATATTTAATCATGCTAAAAGGTTTCCAATAGACAGCGTGCTCTTTGTAATTAAAAACAGTAATTCCACATATAAAATAAGTCTAAATTGCTTAGAAGAATCTGACTGTGGGCCTCACATCAGATCATGTGATTTCTTTCCAATTCCCAAGATGCAGTTTGGTTTACGAAAATTTTATCCACAAGTTTTTCATTTCGTACCATGAAAAGAGGAATATTGTTTCCCTTTCGAAAAAGAAATATGAACCATCACTAATAGGTTATAGACCTATGAGAACCAGGAATTACGAGCATTTGTGCCTATCAGTGCAGACTGGTTTCACAGGATTTTTTCATTGGACGTGCGGTTAACACAAAATAATAAATTATATATGAGGCAGCATTTATCAATATAATAGTTCCTATTATGTTGAAAAAATGGTATTAACATGGTGTGATATATTTAATTAATATAGACATCTTCACTTAATCAAAACATATTCAGTTTTAGAAGACTGAATATATGGTTGATGCAAAGTGTTTTCTATAATTAAATATATCAGTTCATTAGGAATGTTGCTAAGGATGTTTTTTTGCAGTTCCATGACCCTGATAGAACGTGTTTTTCACACAGCAGCAATATTTAAAGATATATATCTGTATATAATCCATCTGGTTATTTTTCATGTTCACATACATAGTGTTTGATTTGATTTGATTTGTTTGTCTGTCACTATAACTGAACATTTATCTCTTGGTATTATCTACCCTATTCAAGTATTCATTCACATTTTCATTATTATAATTACCTCTATGTATTTCGTAACCTCATTTTGTCAGCCAATTTATTGATATACATATTTCCTGTTCAATCCACTTTAATCAAAATGAGTATTTGAAAATACAAAGAAATTTGGAAATATATATTTAACATACTTGCCATTGTAACACATGGACAGAATTAATAAAATAAAATTAAAAAAAAATATATATATAATTATTATATCTATAACAGTTTGGTATGTTGTAACATTTTATACATTTTTATTAATTCTATTCATGACGTACCATGGCAAGTAGTTGTCTCAAATATTGGTCTGGACAGAAATAATGAAAAAATACATATTTCATAACTGAAGAAATACAGTTTAGAGTTACTCACATTGTTTCTCATGCCCAATAGGCTGGAGAGACATTTCAATGCATTTAGAAAAGAAAAAGAGACAAGGTATATGTAAGTAGGTATTTTAAATGTGCGCTAATACACATGAAAGTAAAAAGCAATTCAGAGGTTTTTGGTGCAGCATTAGAAATTATACACTTTAAATATATTTATATTACAAATTCAGTGTTAATATTTGCGTTCATCCTCATTTTCCTCCTTACCCTGTCCGTCTCATGTTAACATGCATTTTCCATCCCTCAGGATTTCTGTTTGGTCATAATAGTGTAAAAGTTTTATTATTGGTATGTAGTCCTTGTCTATAAGAGTACAATACAGAGAAAACGATTACTGTGATACATGTTGCCATTTCAGCAGCCTTATTAAAACAATTTCACAGTGTTTCCATCTTATAGAAGGGGTGGCCAAACCGGGTCCTCAAGGGCTGCAGTGCTTGTTGGTTTTTGTTTGACCCGTTAATTGTTAAAATGAAAGCAATATTTTCAATGGAAATAAACCTGGACCAAAAAAACTCCAGGAGCTGCAGGCAGTATTTTTGAGCCCCGCTTTGGGGGAGAGAAAAAAAACAAGAGTTCTGTGCTTATTCACTGTCGTGCGCTACAGTTTCACTGCAGCTAAAACCTACCTTTGCCTTCCCAAAAACTGTCCATGCAAACTATGTAAGTGGAACCGGAAACTTTCCGCCTCCCACCTTTCCTATGTTCAGTGAAAGCCCTTGCGTACTATGTGGAAAGATCAAAGAGTTTACACCAGTCAGAACAGTTGTTTGTCTGTATCAGATATCAGTTGCAGTGACCGTCATTGTCAGCACTGCAGCCTAGGCAACTCTGCACATGTTCACCATACTCTACCGGCTGAACGCCATACAGTGCCTTGGATTTGGTACCAGAGTAATGGAGCAGATCCCTCCACAGCCAATTGATTGGTGAGTGCAATACCACAGTGACTCAGAAAAAATAGATGGAACTGTCAGGGCCGTCAGATTTTATATTATTGTGCTCATATGACACCCAGCACTCTCGGGCTTTGGCAGATCTGCTTAGATAGTTCTGGTTCTTGAGGGTTAGAACACATTAGTGACGGTTAACATTTCTATTTCAGGGAATCATGGTTATGATAATTACTTTAATTTGGTCAGAGCTTTATATATTACCCTTCAATTGGCCAATATAATATTTACATTACATGTTCAGATATTCATTGATTATTTTAATATCATTACATTTTTGTCTCTTGGTCTTTCTGTTAATTCAGATGTTTTTAGCCAACTGTCCAGTGTAACCAATGCCTAGGATTCTAAAGTAGGTAGCGCAAACTACAGTTTTATTGATTTTATTAATAATGAAAAAAGTGTGTTTCATTGCTTAAATATCTTATGAATAAACCTTTACACCTGATGTGAATGTAAAGTAAAGAATAACCTGCAAATTCAAAAGTAGTTCATTTGATGGACTTTTCTCTCAACTGGCACAGCTATTGTGGCATGTCAATATGCAACTTTTGTTTATGCAACTTTTTATTCCCATAAAGAATTTATGGAAAACACATGTGAAAGAGCGACTTTTGTGCAATCCAGAGACACAATTCAGCCTAAATGTAGTAGTACACTAAATTATTCAGTCAGACTATGCATTGTCTTATAGATCATTTGTAAAACTTGAACTAAAGTGAGATTTAGTGCAGTGTGTTGAACTTGTCAGTGGCCCTTTGGCATAGTCACCTTTTTACACAGTGTTTATTTTTTGTTTTACAGATTTATATTTGTTTTTGTTTCATTGATTTCACTTTTGTGCCTTTTTAACAGCGTTTATCTTTGCCTCACTCTCTACTCTACATCCCCCTACACCATGATGACTCTTACATGCTGAAAACCAAGAGAAGATTTGCTGGGTGGTATAAAATTTCCAAAGTTTAGCCCATTTTAGTTTGGAGGAAACTTGTTAGGACTGTCTAAATCCAAGGCATCTACCTTATTATAGTTATATTTAAATAAGTGCATTCATAACCAGGTTATAATGTTTTCATATACACATTTATAGTTGTAAGATTTAAATTCATTTCAATTATAAAAACTGCTCAGTTAAATATTAGACAATTTGGTCTGGCAAGCGTTTTTTTTCCAAAAAATCAACCTTGGAGAGTATTGATTGGAATCACTTTTACAAAAATTTAACAAAAAGCTTTGGTCTCCTTGAATCATTTTAGTTAAAATGCAGTGTGTTTAAAACTGCTTCATAGACCTATTCAACAAATGCATTAAAATGCTACACATTTTAGAAGTGTATTGCTGAATACTGTATCAGGGAAATATTTCCTTTAATTCTGATTGCTGTGAATTAACCAGACCACTTGAGCAGAGACTTGTGGCATGTGCTACCCAGCATTCTTT
>JAOVYW010004451.1:0-13106 GCA_025775045.1 Hiodon tergisus | reverse complement strand
CCCCCCCCCCCCCCCCCCCCAACAGAGAGTCAGTTCACCACTGCATATGCTCCGCTACAAATTGACACAATACTCAGCTAACACAAACTCTTCTCTAAGGTGTGTTGTGACGACGTACCAAAGCAATGTGATAATGCTTCCGGAACACGGAGAAACAAAATGACGTTATCAGCGGTCAGAGATAAAGAACGACACAGCTGGGCATCCTGCAGTTTCACTGCTCTGCCATTGCAAGAATCACTTCCTGTTTGGACCTGGATGGGTAGCTTGTTACTTCCTTGTTTTCCAGGCAGGATGTGTCGCTTGTGGAGAAATTTGATTCGTCTTCAGTAGCGGCAGTTCTCTCCCATTGGTCGATGCGCTGAGCGGTTACTAGGCCTGGTGACGACTGACAAACACTAAAACGGCTGCGTTTAAAAAGGTGGGCAGCCAATAAAGGCCCCACGGCTTCCACAACTTTTATCTACAGGTTGTTTTTATTTTGTTTAGTTCTCCTTTTCTCATATTGTTGAGTTTTTTTTTTTTTGTTACCAATGATGAAACAAAATGTCTTGGTAGAGAACGAAAGTCTGAAGCAAGGGAACTGGCAGAGGAATGCTTTCACCTGGGGACAGAGTGGGATAGGGCAGAAAGAAAAGTTAAATCACCCTACACTCATTTCCCAGTTTCCCCTCAACTGCACAACTAATGCATCTCTTTATGGGACTTTACAATAGGTCTAATGTGGATGTATGGGAAAAGGGGTCTGTTTTTTTGTTCTTTCTGCTCACAAACACCGTCACAAACGTGCTGGCGAAAGGCGGCCGCTGCTTACAATGCAAGACTACCTTCATTAAGATTTGGTGGCGTTCTCGTAGATGACATCGCTGGCGACGGCCTGCTGCCTCTTCTTCCTCCACATCAGCTGGACACACTGGTGGATGAACACGTACTGCTCCTGCACAGGGTAGTGTTGGAGACACGGTCGAAGCACGGCCCCATTGAGTCCAGATACAAACCGCAGCGTCAGCGCAGACGGTGACATTAAAACCTTCAGCTTGCCGTACGGAAAAATTTATAAATGCGCGCTTGACTGTGTTCTGGTCGAAGCTTTGTCTGCGTGGTGTGGTTTTGCACACACGGGTGCCACTATGCGTTCACACTAAGTGTTCGTAGGGCGTTAGGTTAAATATGAAGCAACATACAAAGAAGAAATTAGTCGCATCGTTTCCTCTCCTTCGACGGACGTCAGATCCAGCCTTTCGGTTTTTGGGGAAAAGACATCTTTTTACGATTCGCATCGGTCACAAAGTGACAGCCGGTGAACGTGTGACCTGCGCGTTGATCGGACAGACACAAAGCACTGACACGAGCCGCCGCTTGTGGAGACGAGGAAAGGGCCAGGCGGCCACTCTCACCTCGGTCTGAACCATGGACAGCCGGTGGGAACGCATCTCGGACACCATGCCCAGGATGTCAACCACGTCGTGCTCCCGGATGTGCTGCATGAGGCGGTCCAGGGCGATGAACGTCCCCGTTCTCCCCACCCCGGCACTGCGGTCGAGAGGACCAGACAAACACAGAATAACCCAGGGTGAGCATTTAAACAGGAAAACAAACTATTTGTTAACAGCCCATGAGAGTAAATATGAAGGAAGGTTTCCCGACTGGCTCCTATACTCATTTCAAGTTTATCCAGAATTAAGGTCCATATAGTGAACGCCAGCCACCTACCACTCGTACAACTCCATTTCTGAAAGTGTTACTATTATTTTACCTGTAAATGATAAATAAGGGCTAGAAATATATTGTAGTAAACAACAACAAACTCATTCAAATCACTGTTAAACATAAACAGCCGACATCCTAGCCACAACGTATTTAAATAGTAGAACAAGTAGTTTTATATAAATTAATACAACTTAAAAATTGAAAATAAATTTTAATTGAAAAAACATTTTCACAAGTGTAGCAGCAGGGTCCTGTCCTGGACCTGAACCTGCCAATCCGTGGCCATGGGTCCAGTGGTCGACACGTCACTGTCTCCACACACTGGGTCTGGCCCAGCGCGGTCCTACCTGCAATGCACAACGATGGGCCCTTTCGTCTTTCCTGCCTGCTGCCGGACGATGTAGACGAACTGCAGGATGCTCTCGATGGCGTTGACAGTGGGGACACCGTGGTCGGGCCAGGAGGTGTAGTTCAGGTGCAGGACGTCCTGCGTCTCGTCCGCCTGCCGGGGAGGAACCCGAGATGCTGTTAAAACTAGGGAGACGGGAGATGGACGTAACCTCCCAATCAGATCGCTTGAAATTTTCGACCAATCGGATCGCTCCATTTTTTTGACCAATCAGATTGCTTGAAATTTTCGACCAGAAAAAGGATCTGGACTGCTGAGGTGTGACCTTCGAGAGGATATCTGGTGGGATCAGCAAACGCACCCCGCTTCCCCAGTCTCCCTTTAAGCCCCGCAAAGCCATTTCAGCTCCGATTGCTTCTAAAGGGACGCAAGTTTTTCACTTTGTTTGTGTAGCAGATCACATCTTGCGTAGCAAAACCTAAGGTTTTCTATATAGTTTACTTCATGATGAAAATGAAAATATAGATATCATTTACTATTTCCTGTATAGGGAAATTGCGATGTGATACCAGCTACTTCCACCCCTGGCTCTGCCACCCCCCGGTGTGTTGAGCACTGGACAGAGACGTACGTAGCCCAGCCGGAAGGCCCTGGCGGTCCACTCGGGGGACTCCTTCTCCGACAGCATCTCCACCGTGATCTCGCCGTAGGCCACAGGCTCGTCCGTGAAGGGCCAGTAGTGGTCACACTTCACCTGCAAACACATCCCGGCAATGACCTCGTCCACGTCTTTCAACAGGCACACATCTGCTAACATCCGCTACCGAGCCATTGCAGCAAAGAATATTCAGATACATTTTCATCTGATATATATCATTGTTGACAATAACAGTTTCATTACATCGTTATTACCTTTACATTCAGGTAGAAACTTTGTTTTTGCGAGAGACATTAGCTGCTTGTTTTCTATAATGGTGTGACCCTATATATATACATTCCCAAGAACTGTCCTGAGACCTGTTTAAAAACGTCAGTAAATCTAGTTTTTGGCTATACCACTATTCAGTTCCCCTGCCCGTGAACAACCAGGCTTTCTCAGGAGTTAACTGCCAGGATGCAGCCTTAAGCTTTGGAACTCCGGAGAGTTTGACTTTCTACACAGATGATGATGATGAGAATCGGCCTCCTGTGAAACCCTCATTATTCTCTGTACTGCAGCCGCGGGCAGTTTCCTTATCCCGAGCGGGAGAGCGGGTGAGTGAGGGACTGACTGGATGACTGACCCTCCGGCGCTCATTGCACTGCGTCAGCATGACGATGACGTGGGACTTCTGCTGCAGCACCATCTTCCAGAAGTCGTTGCGGGTCTCTGGAAGGGGGCCCTGGGTGGCAACGTACTCATGGGGGGACTTGTATCCCTGAAGGGGTACAGGAAGAGGGATTGGATTAGGCACAGAGACGGCTGGAGGCATTCATTACTGCTGCATTGTTGAAAAATCCATTATTATGTTTTATCACGGGCGATAAGAGATGGATGATATTACCATGAACTTCTAATTACATAATTAATCATAATAACCCTCAATTTGCAACATTTAACCAATACTAATTTCTAGATGTTTTCTATAGCAATATTATATAGTATCAAACTGTTAAAAGGTTCTGAAAAAAAAAGGAACTGATGTGGTATAGTGCCAGATATGACTACATTCCTATTTACACTGCCCCTTACAGAAAAAGGACTGCTCAAGACGGCAATAACCACAGTGGATCCGGCTCAGAGAGAACCAGCAGATGGCACTGTTGAGCTGACTTCAACGTCCACGGCAGTCTACCTCTGTGTAGCGAGTGGAAGCTAGCAGGAGAAGATGAAGCCGTGGCACTCACTGGTATGTAATTGGCGTTGATGTAGTCCGAGCCCTCGTCGTTGTGCATGGAGATCAGCTTAACGCGGCTGAAGTCATCTGTGATGGGGGGGGGAGCGTTTGATGATCATTGTGCTTTTGCTGTTCCATAACCATCACGCCTGACAGTCGTTTAATACACAGCCCCCCCCGAGGGAGGTGGGATCCTTTCAGCTGCTCATTCTGCCATGATGCTGATGACAGGCAGACCTCTGCAAGGCTATACATCACTGGCTGACAATCGTGCTTTGGCAAGGGAACCAAACACTTATTCGCATCCATTACCTTGTGAGATGCAATGGTTACCATCTCCCAATTGGCACTTGATTTGACTCAAAGGTTGAACTTACTGCTAAATGAATGGATTTAATTAGTGCACCGTGCTTCTGGGTCACCACAGAAATCCCTTAGAGAGGGTCCATTTCACTGTGTGTGGCATGCACTCTGCAGACTGGGAGGACCTCAATGTGAGCTAAACTCTATAGGTGGCTGAAATACAAACGGAGCGGCGCTGGTCACGGCCTGTCGACTCACAGGGCAGAATGTTGGTGTAGCGATTTTTGGCTCGGTTGACTGGCAGATCAGCTGCATCATGGGACAAGTCCAAACCCACGCTCTTGAGCTCCTGCACAGGTGAAGATGTAAACTTGGAACTCACGCTGTACCAGTACCAGTGGTAGTAATAGTAAGGCTTAACTGACCGGAGACTCAATAAACCTGCACTATATATTTCTTGAATACGTTTTTGGTTTATTTTAAAGACACTGACATACATCGAAGGAACGTGCTACACTCCTGCTTACCTCAAACTGAAGAGAGAACTTGTAGGCAGAGTCTTTGCCCATGTCTTTGACATAGATGTCAAAATCATCCATCTGGACAGGACTAGGGGCAGAGATAAGATGTCAGATCTCCATTCACAGCATAGCACGGAATTCCGCAGTCATTCAGAATCAGAATTCCTTCTTTTCTACCTTAGGTTCTGATCTGCTGCGAACTGATCGAAACCCACGGCAAACGTCCTCACTCTTAAATCCCATTTTATGTTGGGAATGGAACGTGACATTTTGTAGGCCTGCGTTAGCTTGCAGGTCATTGGCTTTGATCGCAAAATACACCAGCTTTCCACTAATGTGGAAAAAAGCATCAAAAATGTATGGGGCTCATCTTGATCACAATGCAGAACCAATAAGCAATAAGTATTTGCAATGCCACTTCGACTCAGCATGTCCTTGCATGGTAAACTGACAAGTTAATGAGTCAAAACAACACAGCAAAATGAGTGGAACAAACTGATTACATGGTAGTTAGCTGAAAACGGGTGCCGTACACAGAATATGCAATGCTTCTGTTCTAGGCTGGGATCCATCCCAATTTCAATCAACTTGTCTTCTCCTATACACAATAGACGTTACTGGCTGACTACGTTTAAGGAATTTATGGCACACACGGGAATTCTGTGAGTGTGAGGAACAGGTCAGCTTAAATACATTTCGGGTCAGGTCTTCTTGAGGTTCACTATAGGACTATCGCATTATGCAAGGTCCTCCCCGCCATTTAAAACGCAAGTACTTCAAGAGCCGCTAACCTCTCCACTTCTGATTGGTTATTCTCCGTTTACTGTGCTTGGTGGACATGACTTTCTAAGTCTAAATGACCTAAGGGTGACAAATCACTGGTGGGGGGTGTGTTTAAGGTAAAATCTCACACATTTTAATGACATTCTTTGACCGGTGCTTAAAGTGACCAATTAAGTAGAAGTAACTTAAAGCCCACCCCCATGCACACAGACGCACACATAAGCAATTGTGCAAACACCCAGACAGTAGACCCATTGTCTTCTACCTTGTTAACTTCCTTTTCTTTAAAGCAGTCTTGCTCCTACAAAATATAAAAAGAAACATTCTTTATTTTGAATACGGCTTGCAAGATTTGAACACTCAACTGTGACTTTTAAGGAGTACCGACAGTCTAGTCATTTTATTTCTAGGATAAAAATTGTAGGCTGAGTTCTGCCAACAAGTCCCATGATCCCACAGTCATTTGTAGGCGTTACTCACCAAGGATTAATATAAAAAGCCAATAGATAATCAGTCCACAGACATGAAGGCAGCAGGGTAAGGAAAGCAAAGAGGCTTCTTCTCCTGAAGACAAAGGAAACGGTAGAGACAAAGCATGCTGGGTAATCAGGAAGAAGACTAGGGACAAAGCCTAAATACAGCAAACCGAGGGCTTACAGATAAACACGTCCTTCAAATGTATGTGTCTGACTTTGTATCAGCACAAAGATGGACTTTTAAAATCCATTTTAATTTTTACATCAAGGACCAAATTAACGCCATCTCATTTTGACTTCAGTGCTGAATACCATCTAAGCACGTTTAGGCACAAAAGTCTGAAATACGAGCTTTACAAGTTTAATATCTAATGGACGGAAAGTGAATTAGATACCACTTCAATCTCAAGTCCTGCTTTAAAGGCTGCCGCACAGATCAAACGGAAGTTTCGAGAACAGGAAAGGATTTAGTTAACTATTTTTGGGGTTTCCAGTCTGATTCAGGTGACAGCCGTCCGTTTCAGACGAGCCTTTGAAATTAGAGATGGACACCTACCAGTTATACGGCAACTTTCCGTCCCTCTCGAACGTTGCAAAATTGACAAACGTCCCCGCATCACACTCCCTTAAAAGAGGTTTAAAATCATTTAAACATGAATACTGCATTTCAATTTGCAATTAACTAGGTTTAACAACATTTTTTTTCCCCACTCCAACAGTACCACTGCAGAAAATTATTATTTTCAATATGCATTTTACGCACAAAGAACCGCGACATAATTCGGGTGTGGCAAATTAATGCTGTAAAATGTAAATTAAGAACCGAACAAAGCTATCGTCCTGCAAATGGCCATCGCCTAGCCAAATGTTACACTCTCTTCCGTAATGTCTCCGGGCCACAGCAGCTCGGGTAGTCACCTGACCATCTGCAGGTGCTTCCTGCGGAGCACGATGAGGACGAGCACCAGGAGGCTGATCAGGAGGGTGCTCAGGATGACCAGCGCGGAGATGGCCGCCACACTGGGGTTCATTTCCCTCACTGAAAGCACACAGAGGCAAGTCCGTCAGCCGCTAAAGAAGCACCGCCATAGGTTCTCCTTCTAGGGGGCTTCCCGCCATTGAATAGGGCTTGTCATGTGCTGGCAGGTCGCTGTCAATGCTGACCTCAGACGCTAACAATCACACCTGATGGTCCCAGAAGGATCCAAGGGTGAATTGAGTAAACATGTGAAAGGTGTAAAGAGGTGAATTGGTAAAAGAAGTGAAATGTGTAAAGAGGTGAAATGTGTAAAGAGGTGAAATGCGTAAAGATGTGAAATGCGTAAAGATGTGAAATGCGTAAAGAGGTGAAATGCGTAAAGAGGTGAAATGTGTAAAGAGGTGAAATGTGTTGGGTACAGAGCAACAGCCTTCTCAGGGGCTCACCCAGGGTGGAGACCAGGATGTAGGCCGGCTCGCTGGGTGTGCTGTAGCTGTTACTGGTCACGCTGCAGTTGTAGGTGGTGGCTGGCAGCAGGCCAGAGATGGCCGCCACGTGGAAGTGGACCATCTGGGGCTCCCTCGCCTGCAGAACGACAGACGGCAGAGGGCGGCGAGAGAGCCTTCAGACCAACAACCCCAGTTCAGTCTCCGATAATCACATTTCTGTGTTTAAAGCGTACAGAAGGTGGTTCAGAAATGCTCCATGAACAAAGTCAGGATTGGCATCAGAATCACTAGAACACGTCCCTATTTTTTTATAAGATACGTCCAAAATAAAATCATCTAACAATCCAAATTTAGACACACGGGGATGGTCTAGAGAGCTTTATAAGCCTGTCAGCCCTCGAGGAAAAAGGGTAAAACTACTCCTGTAGCCACATGAGTCATTCTGATTTAACAAGCTCATTTTAATTACACTAATTAAGCTATTTTCACAGTCCCGCAGGTTTCTCTTAAATCTAGTAAAAATGGCACAGACAGCAAAATCTCATGAACAATAGAACAGAAACAGCTCCCACTCAGCATCCTGGTTGGGCTTCTGGATTTTCTGTTCTTCAATAAGAGACAAACATTCAGAGAAAGTAAAAAAAACAACTATCACATCAAAAGTCACAGTTGTCTGCAAGTCATTTAAAAAGTTATTGTTATACACGCATAGAGCATATAATTACACCTCTTATTGCTGACAAATCAATGAATACCGTGTTCCGTAGCACTTAACCAAGAGACGAGCGTGCCCGTTTTTTGCATCTCGCTTTAAAAGTGGGAACCGATCCGTTTCTTGACATCTCAAACGCGTGGATGAATGAAAATAAGCACACAACACAGGCCAGACACTCAACAGGTATCTTTAAAAATGCTTGGGAATTCCACTGAGAGAGACAGAGAACCAGAAATGCTCCCTTGTTCCGTGTACTGCAAAATCACCAAAAAGGTATTGACTTAAAGAAAGCGATGTTTCTGTGACTTCTGTAGAGCAGGATAGAGACAGACGATAAGACGCACAGATGGAATACCACTCTACAGATAAAAAAGGGATATTCTCTAATCTTCACTGCAACAGAATGTCTGAGAAACAGGATTTTCCAAGTACTCCCTTGGGCTCAACTGTGCCAAACGTCTACATCAATAAATATGATGAACACATCACTAGAAACACTAGATATAAAATATCATCTCACGGTATTATTCCTTAAGCATTTTAATGGGTAGCACCTGTATTTCAATGACACTCTGATAACGTGGCTTACTTTAAGCTTCTTGCCCGAGCCGACTTGTTTGCAGAGAACCGTGTAGAAATCCACCACTCCCTCCTCAACCCAGAGTAGAGTCACAGACGTGTGAGTGGCGTTAACAGCATAGAGAGACTTTGGGGGAGCAGGCTCTGTGAGGAGAAGAATCATTATAGGCTGCTTCTCACACAGCAAAAAAAACATAATTAATATATATATTATATATATATATTTTGCAGAGAAAGTAAATGATGACTGTGGGATTAATCTGATTTGATTTCAGATTAACGTGAAGGTCATTAAAGAGCAGGGCTCAGGGCGGTATTCACACTGCTTCTGGGTGTCTTTGGGAGAGCAGAAAGTGCGATAATCGTACCAACAGCGTACGACGCCGCGGCCTGATGTGACCCGACAGCTTCTATTTCGATCGCGGGGGCCCCTGAACACACACCTTGTTTGAAAAAGAAAATCACAGTCTGCCGGGCAGACAGCTTCACAAAGGCCTCCCATTTACCTGCAGTCAGCTCAATTACCCTGCTCAAGCACGTAGCATAATTACGCGAGCTGAAGTCCAGCCCCGAGCCACTGCTACAGCCTGCATTCTAGGCTGCTGTGCCAAGCGTTTCTGAGCCCCTCCCAGGCGGCTGTGCTGACCCAGTTTGATGATGTGCGGCGTGGACGTGTTGCGGCTGCGCTCCGTGCAGGCCGTGACCGTCAGGTTGTAGATGTCCCCGGGGAGGAGGGCCAGCGCCGCCTTCATCACCGCCCGAGTCACCTGCGCCGAGAGAGGCTGTCAGCCGGGGCTGCAAATCATCTGCTAGCGGACTGCCACACTAAACCATACAGGCGCGACCTATACGGAATGGCTGGAACTCACGTCGGCAGATACGCGCTTCTTTAAACTCTTCTTGCCCTCGGCCACCACCTGCCAGTGAAGCATCCGCGAATGGGACAAATCCGTGAATATGTCCCCGTACGTCCACCTCACGTACAGGATGTTGTTGGAGTAGTCGACCGAGGATATGTGTGGGGCTTCTGGGGCTGCAGAAAGAACCAAGGGTACCGTTCTTTCGGCGTCTGGCGTTAAGCATGTAGAACCTCGTAAGGACGTTTCCACAACGTTAGAGAAATGCAGAGGAGGTAAGACAGATTAGAGAAAGAGACGCAGAGGGTGTTTTGACAGGCAGCGGGGGAGGGGGCTACCTGTGATGAAGCTCACGGTGGAGCCGTCGCAGCAGCGGAGCGGCGGATCGCCCCAGGTTACCATGGTGACGCGGAAGCTGTAGTGCCAGGCAGGCAGCAGATCGGTCACTCTCTGAAAGAGAAAGCCAGGCAGCAGGGCTAATGCAGCAAGGCTAATGCAGCAGCAAGGCTAACGCACCGCTTGTATAAGGTCTCTCTGTCCGCCGGTTCACTCAAGCTTCTGGTTATCTAAATCCAGGAGCCTCTCTAAGGTCCCACCAGTTCTTCTATTGCCTGCCAGCTGGCATTGGCATTCCTCCTGTATCAATACGGAACTTTCGGTTTAGCGAAAACAGGTTTAGAAAAGGTAGGCACATTGACCTGTTGCCATTTCACTATTGCATGGATCTTAAACTCAAGACAAAGTTGAGAGATATTTTGCTTGAGGGCTAAGGTAAGCATCTGGTTCAAGGGCACCGCCGACTAAGGATTTGAAACCGCTACCCTCAGAGCCTTAAATTTTCATTCTGTATCTAGTCCAGAACACTGCGGGCCGTAACAATCATTATTATTATTAGATCTGTAGTTTCAATCTAATAAGAAACATAAAACCGTTAGCATTCCCATATGGCTACTGTAGTGGAAGGCCTGCAGGGCACAGCAGCATGCGGAGCAATGCACAGTTAGAGGCACCGCACTCTCGGGGGAACATCCTTGTCTTAATCTTTAATTCCTCCAACAAAGATCCAGCTGTATTGATGCGTTATGTAAGCTTTCCCAGCAGCCCAGGAAGGCCCGTTGCAGACAAGATCTCAGCAGAGCAGAGAAGAGAAGAGTGGGACGAGCGTTACCACGGAGGCAGTGAGAGAGGCCGTGGCGGCGATCTCGTAGTAGGTGGTCCATTCCGAGGTGAGGGTGACGGGGTTGAAGAACAGCATCTCCAGGACGTATTTGCGGAAGGCCACGTTGTACGGCCGCTGCCAGCTCAGGATGACCACCGACGGGCTCAACGGGTACACCACCAGGTCCCGGACCCCCGTCGGTTCTGAGAGACATCAGAGCAAAGCAGAGTGATACAGAGCACATTGAGGGTCCTACGTCCTAAACGTTTGGTTTAACACTATAGAACATCCTGTCACGAACAATGATTCTGCGAGATCATTATAGGTGTGGGAAAAGGAAATTCAAAAACATCTACACGGACAGAAGGAGCACAATTTTTGCATTAAATACGTTCAAAATCTCTCAACATCCTTTTACAATGACCTTTCTAATTGCTAGAAACATTCCTTTCTATGATGATTCACCAATTTGTCAATCCATTGGCAAGACTCACCTATTCCAATGATGACAGGATCGGATGGTGGACTGACAAGAGGCCCATTTGTGTGGTACACCACTACCCTGTACTGTGCCCCAGGGGTCAAGTTGGTGATAATATCAGTAGTCGAATTTTCCTGTGAAGAACATTTCAGAATAATATAGTTACACTATCTAAGATAAAATTAATTTTTATTTTCTCTCCGTATACAACCGTTTTCCCACCCTCAATGTCCTCCATTACATTTACTTTATTTGCCCATGATGCAGCCAAGCAAATATACAGCATGATTGTTCTTGAGGGCTAATCATCACGCAATCATTAACAGTTTATTCAGGAGCCACCCAGACTCTCTGCAGAACAATCACACACCAATGCAATTAAGGAAAGTCAATCAAGGATCTAATTACTTAACACAGCGCCATTTTACAGGGCAATCTACACGGTGGGGGAGAAGGCCGCTTGGAATAGCTTGCAGTGCGAACAGCAACAATATACGGTTTGTTTCCAACTCTCCTGCAGGGGCAACTCATTTTAACCAGCTTTCGGCTCGTTGCGGTTCACATCAATGGCAACGACAATAATAAAAAACATGTACGGTTTACTTCCATGGTTCTTACAGATTTGCAGCGTGGTTCGGTTTGTTTTTGCATTGATAATCATTGCAATAAAAGTGTCTCAAAAGCTGCAAAGAATTACCAAAAATTACCAAAACGTATAAATCATACAAACACGCTAAAACCAAAACCTTGATTACTTCAGTCACCCCATAACCCAAGACGTTAACTGATAAATAGTTTGTTAAAAGGGAAGTGCCTTAGTTGCTAGATATGCGCAGACATGTGTTAAACCTGGACAGAGTGTTACATTCTCCTCTACCTCAGCCAGCCCTCGATGCCTCCTGGCAACACGAACGCGGAACATTTGTGTCCCAGCAGTCAGTACCACACACCCGGTGGGCAATGCTGTTTTAATACCACATAAAATATGAGCTACCAGAGGAAAAATGCCTGCTTTTTTTTTTTTTACTACATTACCATCTGGTTTATCTGAATAGATGGGCCCGAGAGGGTGGCCCATTGCAGTTATTGAAAAGGAACGTAATTAGATTGAGGTTCTTACTCACAGTGGGGCGGCAGGTCACAAGCATAAGGCTAAATTGGCCAGATTGATCCCCGTGACAGTACTTGGTCCCTCTCTTTTGCCACAAAAAAGAGCAAATGAAATAAAACCGCTTCCCTGACATCTTACTTATTCTGTAAAAATGTGGTGTTGGGACGTGCTTTGAAGGCGATATGGATTTTACTAGTCTTTTAGTGTCATGTTTTCTTAATAAATGATTTCCTTGTGAGAGAACAAACCTTTAAATTAAAATTAAATAAAAAAAGATCTGCCGATCTTCGTCTACATATTAGCTATGAAAATACTTTAGTTTCAGATAAATGTAGAAGGCAACAGCCTTTTCATCTAATTTTCTTAAACGGTCTCTGGTGCGCCATGGTCAAATTATCCTTCCCCTGGCTTAGTGTAACAGCACACTGCGTCTAAGTCCGGAATGGTGTAATTACTGTGTTCTGCTGGGCTTACCTCACTGCAGTAGAAACTCTCCATTCTCTGACTCAGGCTGGGTTTGAGGCAGGTGAGGGAGAGCACAGACACCAGGGTGCCATTGTGGCTCTCGGCGGGGGCGGACCAGGACACAGCCGCCGTGCTGTAGCCCAGCATCCTCACGCTGACTGCCTGGGGCCTCTCCGTGGGCTGCTCGAACCAATCGCCGCCGGCGCCTGCAAAACAGCGGCGACTCTCACAGTTCCTCTCGCGGCGGTGCGTTACGTCCTCCTGAAAAGGAGACTTGCATCATGGGGGGGGG
>JAOVYW010004450.1:0-13109 GCA_025775045.1 Hiodon tergisus | reverse complement strand
CCGGCAGCCCCCGCGGGGATGGCTATATCCCATTGGTAGGGGAAAGCGCACCTAGCCATCCCCGCTACAATATTATTCTTTAATCATTTAAATTTTTCTCCAATTTCCACAATTTAGCAGATAAGGACTTCAAATTAAAAATAAATAAAAAAAGATCTCCAGAAACAGTTGCAGTTAGACGGTTAAGTGTTTACTGAAGCTGGCCAGTACAAAGTGGAGTGCAGCCAAAAATAAGGTCCAGATTCAACCGAGAGTTACAGTGATCGGTAGGGGGTCGGATCAAAAGTCTAACTTTTCAGAAACTATAAAGGAGGTGTTTGGTTTTCATGCAACTTGGCAGGGATGCAGACCGACCTTGAAAAAAAACTAACAAAAGGTCAAAGATTTTATTCATTCTAACTGTGAAAATATTGAGTTAGAAACAAAATAAGGGTATTTATAGCATAGGTGTAGTATGTTATAGCATTGGTGTAGGGCATGTTGTAACTCACAGGATTGCAAAACTCACGAAAAAAAGACAGATTTAAAAGAAACACTTTAATAATTGAGTTAACTTTCATAATCAGGTACACATAATGTCAAAACCAAAACAGTTCTCTTACAAAAATGGGTCAAAATAGTTGAAATCCAAAAAGACCTTTCTCTCTCATACACATTCCTCAAGTTCAGGTCAAAAGAGCTCCAAACTAACTATTGCGCTTTCCTTCAGGTACAGGCCCCGAATAAAGAATTCAGTAGCTGTTTACTCTGTAGCTGATTAACCATTGCCTCCAGCTGTACCAATTACTGAGGACTGTTGGCAATCTGCAGTCAGGCTGGTCGGTCTTAAAGGGACTGGACATAGATTCCCTACCCACAGTTGAACCATACATCCTAAGGATGTCCTCTAATTACGTTCTTCATTGACCTATATGGTCATGGTGAACCTTTGGTTCAGTATTAACTGAAGCATTTTATTAAAATAGTCAAAATTGCCTTAAAAAGACAATGTGGTGCCTGAAATATTGAAAATTAGTATTACCAATTACCCATAATATTGACATGGTCTTCATATCGATGTTGACTTTGATTGATATTTTCAAGGAAATCATTCATATTTTTAAGCAGCAAATATCCTTTTTGACATAAGGTCAACACGTGTCAACACAGGCTCCAGCAGGTCAATAGAGTTTGGTGTTCTCAAATTTGATTTAGCAATTTGAAATTAATCTTTCTTTAAGCCATTTTTGTTGTTGACATAATTTTCTTCTTCTTCATGTAACAAGGATAAAGACCATTATGTTACTTCCATCACAGGCTTAAACATATTGGTGTGTAACAATTAGTGAAACTGTGGCAATGTTTTTTACATGTAAGCTGTAGACTCTAAAATGAGCATGGAGATAATTCAAGCTGAAAGTGATATCCATAGGGATTTACTGAAAAAGAGGGTTGTAAGTGCCCCCTGCTGGTGCAATCTAAAACAAGCGATGATCCTCAAGATACACTCATGTTTTGTCCCTTTTCCTATCCCCAGTAACAAGAGAAAAGCAGGAGGTTAGAAATCTTGATAATCTCTATTGCCTTTAAACTGATGCAAAACTCTTTAACATACTGACACGTTCTAAAAATCCTCATACAGTTAAGCTGTAGAAAGCCACTGTGGTAGTTTTCAGACATCACAAATCTGTGTCTCTTAGCACCTGTAGTGAGGGACTTTGTGACGGTCTTGTGGATGGGGATTACCGAATGAAATCCATCATAGCAACTCATTCCTGGGGGAAAGCTTACGCATTGTGTATGTTCTTGAGCCCTGTTAAAGGAAATGCGTACCTGATTGTTTTGGCTTTGGCCATGGCTGAAAATCACAAGCTCAAACCACAAGCCATGACCTCACCTCCTCTGCCAGTACGTGCTGCTTCACCTTCTCTTCCCATAGGCAAAACAGACGTGATGGCAAAATGCTTCTGTTGTCCAATGAGTCCAGCGTAAGAAACTGGTAATGTCTGCTGCACAAACAAAACCTTTGTACATGTAGTCGACTTCCTCTCTATCAGAAAAAGAAGCCAATCGATGCTGACGCACTCGTGGAAAACATTAAAGGCAGATCTACTTTTTAATTTATTTGGAAATGGTTTTACGAAGGTTTACTTTGGTAAACAAATTTCTAAAATCACACGATTTTATACGCGACATGATAGTTCTTTTTTGTGTCACTTCTTACACTAATTTGGCGTCACTGTAACACATGAAAAAGGGCCAATATGTCCTGTCTTCCATCTGCCACTCCTTAACAGAGACAGATAACATTTTCAAAAAACACTTCTGCAACCTTATGCAAACCCACTACATAACCATAAAACTGCATTCTCAGTTTTGCCATTAATCATTGTCCAGAGTGTTAAGTTTTAAAGTCAGAGGTGATTCTAAGAATAAATATATGATTAATTAATTAATTAATTAATTAATTAATGTGCAAACAAATTAAATCAGAACTATGGTGTGCTGCGTAAAACTGCTAAGCTCTGTATTAGACTTTCTGCATAGACAATGTGCTTGTGAAGGGTCCTTCTGCTGTCTCAGACTTAAACGGAAAAGAAAAAAAGGGGTGTTGCAATGTTCAGCACTGGTAATGAGTCGATAAAGGACTGAGCCCCAGTGCTGCTGATGCGTGCCATGAGTTTCGCATTGCAGTGGTTGTCTCAGTCCAGTACAATAACTCAGTTTCAGCGCATTCAGCGAATGGGTATCCATGCACGCGCTAAGGCATCCGCACGGGCTCCAGGATACCGCTCCTCGGGTCACCCACATACAAGCATGCCATGTCCAAGGAAATTGGAATCTTGTTGCAGACATACTCGCCCGCATCTTGGGTAACGAAGCGGGAAAAGGCAAAGAAACATCTAATAAAGAATTAAAAACCAATATATCCGGCTCCGGAAAATGAGGCACGGCTGTCTGACCAGGCGGGGGGAAAATGACAGTTCGCTCCAGTGGGGAGAGAAGAGTAAATTTGGGCGCCTATCAACTTCTGCATCAGGCAGGCTCTGCATCTCGTTTCAGAGTTCAAAGTTTCTCTTGTTCTCATCTATTCTCTTCATAGGGTAACTATGGCTCCACGCTAGCCATTTTGCATAGCACGGAAGAGAGCATACACAAGACATAGAGACATATGAAGCCGTGCCGTCAGCATCAAAGGGACTAATTGGACCATTAACAAAGGGACATATAGGACAATTGACAAAAGAACAACAAAGCAATGGGATGTTCTAATGAAAAATCCACAGCTAAGAGGAGTGTGAGCGGGAGAGATGTCTAAGCTCAACAGTGCTCTAGGTTAAACGATCATGGGTCAGTAAGTGTGAAAACGTGCGGATTTGTACTGCACAATGTCTTGCAGGGGCTAAAAATGCCTACTCAAGTTAAAATTGGGAATAATTTGCTATTCAACTAACGACATTGCCTATGTGCCAAGAATATAATCAATCAAAATACCAAATGGTTGTGTATTTCTAAGTACCACTACAGAAAATACATTTCAGAAGTCCCATAATTTATCTTTTCACTGACAAAATTACATTGAGTTCCAAAAACAGGAAAAAAAGGATCATACCCAGCCAAATTCAATGAAAACATGAACCTGTGTTTCGACCCTATAGATTGTCATGGTTTCTCTAGTGAAACCTGGAGAACCTGGGGCACTTGACAATGTCAATGTCAGTGATTTAGCAGGCTTGTGGGTTTGAGTGGAGCGAAAACCAGAACTACCTTCTGCACTCTTGTCTATCCGTGGATTTGATCTGGGCCGGTACAAAATCCAGCATACACAGTGGGTCCTCAAGTCCGGGATTGAAAAAGACAGCACTGTTTTTCAGCAGGTCTCCTTTTGAAATATCTGTGTCTTCAAACCCCATTCCATGCTTATTATGCGGGTGCTATTATGTTTGCTTTCAGTAATTCTCTTGAATTGATTAATGAACCTACTTAGGTTTCTTGCTTTGGGAATAAGATTAGAGGGTTTCAATTCTAAAATTGGGTGAATTAACAATTGTTAATGAGATATTTGAATTGCTTGTCTCTTTTGTTAGAAACTGCAAACAGAACTGAATCATATATAATCCTTTATTAATTGACATTTAGTGAAGTTTTCCGTAACACACCACACCAGGGGTTGCAGACTGCAATCCTCATGGGTCGCATGGTCTGTGGTCTTTCCTTCTGCCTCAGCCCTTAATTGCTGAGTCAGAGTCATTAGGTGGACTATAAATGATCTACCCGGGCGTTTCCAGATGCGAATCAGACTCAAATCACCTGCAGAGCCTGCGCCCTGCCAGGATTGCCATTTGAGACCCCCTGCCCAACACAGAGAAGAATGACGGGTGCAGGACTGAAGGGTGCTGCTGGAGCTGTAGAAGACATGTCACTGGGTATGTCTTAGGCTAGTGAATCAAAGCATGGATGTGGGCTAACCTGCCTATGGATGTGGGCACCAAGCCCAAATAAAAAGCATAAACATGATTTCATAAATGAACAATCATAAGTGTCATCGATCATAAGGAGAGCCACGTCGTACACTAACCTCACTAGAAGATTAAAAGGGATTCGATTTTTTTGGGGGGGCAGTTGGCCTGGGTATGACAAAGTGGGGAGATCTGGAGTCAAGGTGAGAAATGCTTTATATAGTTTATTAGCGTGGATTGAACTAGTGTGACGGAACCAAACCAAGCTAGTATTACGTTAGTATAAAAAAGTAGGAGCATAGCTATAATACAGTTTTTTTTGTCCAGTTTTGTTTGTTAGTTTTGCATACATTTAATCCTATTAGTTTAATTGCTCATTTACTAATCATTACAAAAATAAATAGGTCAGCTATTTGTTCCTTAGTGATGATGATATATATGTATTGAGGGTAGAGGAAGAGGAGCCTGAGTATTTTGAGGAAGAACAGAAAAAAAGAACATACACACAAAGTGTCTCAAATTAGATCCGTGCAACCATAGTTGACCATGTCATGAATCACGGTCTGACAAAAGTTGGGTGATGTATGCATACTAACTTACATCAATAGTACATCAATGGCATCTGTTATTCACGTCTTTAGGAATAAAAAAGTGGTATGTCAACATATTTTCCTTGAATGCACCAACGGTACGTACTGACCAGATGTTTCCCACACACTGTGCTTTTTCAGGGCTGGTTTGCCTTTCATCCACATGTGTGCTGTTTATTTTTCTCACCTCACTCAGCTTCCTGAACCTGATAGAAAAGTTATTCTCTGCATGAATGTGGAAACCATGATCATGGCAAATGTCAGTGCTTGATGCTAGGAATGCAGGGTTGCTGGGAGATTGTTGAAGAAGCATGCAACGAATCATTGATTTGCATGCTTTTTTTTTTCTTTCTGTTTTATTCATCTCAGACCTCTTTTTGTTCCTAGCCAAAGATAGCATAAACTTATTTTGACTGTGAATGTTCTGTAACTTTTTGGGCAAAGTAATTATACGTTGCATTTTAATTACTTTTCCAATAGATGTCTTACAGAGCTAGCACATACTTGGGGTTTGTAGATATAATATTGAGAGTTAATCTTTTCTGCCATTATGAATTTGATGACAGAGCAAACTTTTCATTTGAACCTTTCTACTTTCATTGTTATGCGCGTGACACGCAGCTATATCTGTCAGGGAGCCCGGGTGAGGATTTTCCGTCGGGTAGATTGGAGCTTTGCTTGAAAGATGTTAGAGATTGGATTTCCTCTAATTTCCTATTGTTGAATTCTGACAAAACAGAAATTGTCATCCTTGGCCAAAAAGACCATCGTACAAGGCTCAATGACTATGTGCTGGACCTAGATGGAAAGCTGATAGAACAGAGTGTATTGGTTAAAGATCTTGGAGTTACAATTTATCCAGATCCTTCTTTTGACTGTCGTACTAAAGTTATTGCTAGAATAGCATTCTGCCACCTTATTTTTGCACTTTCCATTGTAATGCTATATTATCAGGTGGGTCAAATACAGCCACAAATACATAACAAGTTGTTCAAAATGCAGCTGCTAGGATCCTTACTAGATGTAAGAAATATGATCACATCACACCAGCGTTGGCTTCATTCATTTGGCTGCCAATAAGGCAGCGGGCTGATTTTAAGTTACTTTTGCTAAAAATGTAAGGCTCTAAATGGACTAGTTCCCTCATATCCAACAGATATTACAGTCCTGTATGTCCCATCTAGATTACTTCGCTCACGAGAGGCTGGGAATCTACCTGTACCAAGAATAACCAAATCAAAATCTGGAGGATGAGCATTTGCATACAGAGCTCCACAACTATGGAATAGCCTCCCAAAGTTTGTGCGGGAATCGGACACAGTCTCCTCTACTGGAGGGCATCAAACACTGTGGACATTAGATTCTTTAATTCAGCTCCTAGTGCCGGCCAGCGGAGGATGGGCTCCCCATTAAGGCGGAGTACTCTCAAGGTTTCTTCCTGCCAGCATTACTGTTTGAAGAAAGTGAACAATGCCTCAGGAAATAGTGGCATTTTAGAAAAAACGTAATAAAGCACAACCACCCTCCATTATCAGCATCCTCCCAATGTAATCCTTCCGCTCTCTGGAGTTCCCCAGAACGAGTGATGTGTGCTACACGTCCCGCGTGTGTGTATTCGCAGGTGAAGTATTTCTGTGGGAGGTTTCTCACGGCTTGCGTTTGCAGCTGCTCTGTTGCTGGCGGGGAAGAGGAGTGCAGAGGGGTTCCGTTCAGAGCACCGGGGCCTTCCAGGGAAAGCTTTCATCCCTCGCTGCGGTGGGGAAGTGGGATGTCGGTTTGCTTTTAGCGTGAGGATTCCATCACGGAACGTCATGCTCTGTGTTTTAGGAATCGACTCATCAGTGTAGAAATGGAAAGGATCAAATCCAGTTTGCTGACAGTTTCCTGATCAGCATGATGTAAGACTACGTTCTTTACCTCTACATCTCCTCAAGAAGCTTCCGTAGTCTCAGAATTTCTGTCTTAATTAACGTATAAGTGGGTCTAAGGCCGTCTTCCCAGCTACCTTTGAACAAATTACTTCGTCTGAATTGCTGCAGTCGAAACCTAGCTTTACAAAAGCTTGACTGCATACAATGTGCCTTCTGGAAAAAGGGGCATATTGCTCCTGGATAGAGTGGGCACATGAATAACGATAAAACAAACTTGCAGAATAAACTGCGCAATCAGTCTGAAATTTGGGGGCTAGGTAAATTAGGTTTATTACTCTTGTCTGGGTGTGACAGGCCCAGCACAAACAGAACCTACCAGCTTTGGAAACCAGAACACATAAAGCATGGGGCAGGTTAGTTTGGGCATGGTGTAAACAAGAGAGAAACCGGGGGTCTATTAAGGTTTTTAATGTTTTCCCTCTAGCTCTGCCAAAGTAAGTTTTTTTCCAATTTGGCTCTCTGGGATTAGTGCCACATCTGCAGTATCCTGTGCTCTCCAAACTGGTGCAGCACTAGCTCTGGTATTAGAGTGCGCAGGCACATACTCCAAATGCACGGTTTGTCAGCAAAGACAAGAGTACACAGAGCTTGCAAAATAACCCCACAGACCCTTAATTACAGTGAGGAATACCAGTACAGATGCAGGGAAAATCCCCAGTTGATCGGTACAATAGAAAATTCTCTTTCTGGGAGGTTGTCCAGGGTAAATGTCTAGGATAATTATTTCCTCTATTGTTGCCACGAAAAACCAACTCTGGGTCTTAAACATCCGTCTAATAGAAGGAGAAGAACAGCAGAACCTGCCAGCGGTCCTCTTTCCTCAGGGAAAAGTAGTAGGTCTCATCCTCTCTGAAAGATTATTCTCCACTCTCCCTCGCTGACAGACTCACTGCATGTGTATGTTTATGGATGTGTGTGAGTGTGTTTGTTTGGATGTGTGTATTTGTGTGTGTGTGCGTGGGTGTGTGTGTGTGTATGAGTGAAAATGTGTCTGTTGTAATAAACAAGGTCAAAGAACGACATTTTTCACTTTCACATTTGCACATTTGTCCATTCACATTCAGTCTCATTAAGACCTAAGCCAAATAATAAGCATTTAAAAGATATGGATGAGTAACTCCCTGTCCAGAACTGCGATGAAGCTGAGGATGGATGAGGTTGCAGCACTTTGAGGACTGCTTGAAAGTCAAGTTAATATGAGGCTAAAAATGTGATAAATATGATGGATGACATGAGATTATCAGAACACTGTGTCAAAATCCGATTTTACTCTTTTTTCACTTGGCTACTAAACAACTGATGTTCCAAAAGCAGTGTAATTTTAAAACTCATTCATATTCCCAGGCTCATTCTCAGTCCTCAGACTGGACTGGCCTGTAGTGCAATCACCCGAATGATAAATGAAATGAATAATGGTGCACGCTCTTCTGAAAACAAGGGAACAGTTATTCTTATCATTCAGTGGCAGATGTATTTTGGGAACTGCACTGGGAATTGTGGAAAAACACACCCATCAGATGCCCAAACACCAAAATGGTTCCATGTCCATGCCATTTTACGATAACAGACGAGGGTGTGGTTGTTGTCTCATTGCTCTGCATTGGTAAAATACTGATACAATCTGGATAGTATACTTAAAACTAAAAATAATGTCCACCAAATCAATTTCTTAGCTATTTCAATTAGAGAATAGCGTCTCAATGAAAAAATGATAATTATTAATCGTTGTCGTTAATTGCCGTTTCTGATCAAATTTTACTGCAAAAAATTACTACAGCATTAGTGGAGTCCACCTTTTATTAATGGTTCTATAATTTAAAGTATTTGATAGATGAAACATAAAAAATGCATTGTATTATCTATAGTATTATGTTTAGTATTATCTATAAGATAAGCAGTCTGGGTCAATTGGTATAGTGTGATTTACTGTAGTGTTCAGGAATAGAAGACATGTGCTTCTGTTTAATATTATTTTGGATTGGGAGTAATTGATGATATCCTCTCTATTGGGAGTCTTGCCAGAAAAAAGTACTAAATTTGTTTGAGTAATCTGCTACTTTTCACCACTAGATGTCACAATATTTTGGAATACAAAAATGTATTTAAGGCACTATATCTTCGTTGTTGGATAAATACACCTTGCCAAGATACAAAAAGAAACTTTGAAAAATTTAGAATTTGTTGTTATTTTTTCTTCCTAAATTTGAATCACAAATTGAAACATAATGACGACTTCTGCCACGACACCTGGAATGTGTGTGTGTAATGGAAGTACGACTGGTCTCCTCCAATCCTAGTCGCCTTTGGGCCACCCATCTCTTTTCCACACTGCAGGCTACACAGCCTCAACGGCACTGCCAGCCTGCGGGTTCCCAGGAAGCTGTCAGGAGACGCTGATTTTACCCCTCACCAGCACAGGTGACGCTCTGCCAATTGTGCTCTCTCAGCCACAATCGACCAATGAGATGAGCTGTGTTTGGCATACTCCAGTTTACAGGGCTCACTCTGAGCAACCGACCATCAGGGAGTCCAAGTTGTTACATTTTTAGGTCTTAGGTCAGGGATTTAAAATGCCAGCCCTCAAAGGCCAGAGAGTCTTTTAGTTTTCACGCTACCTTGCCCTGTTCATTTCTCAATTAGTCATCATTTGGGTCAATAATGACCTTCCCTGATGTTTTTATGGTTGCATTATTGGAAGAAACTTTCAATTATACCCCCACACGTAATTTCCCCTCGTAAGTGCTACTATCAGCTCCATGTTTTCATTAATAAGGCCCTCGGTCTGCATTGAAAGCAAAATCTGATTCCTTTGAGAGAAAGAAAAATAAGGGAAAATCCAGGGAAAGGGCTTGAAATTAACATTCACTGCCAAATCATCCTGTCCCTTTAACAGACTACAGCCTGCTTTTGCTGTTCTCTGCCTCTGGTCTAATTCTCTAATCAGCAGCCTTTATATGTGCTTTGTCCAAACGCAACCATGTGGTAAAATAAAAAAGCAAACAATCTCAGGTTATAAAACATTTCATATCTTAAGAAACCAGATATGAGAAAACAGGAACTGCACTATGGACTATTTTTCTTCCTTAATGACACTGAGGTTCCAGTCCTTTTGTACAATAAAGTAGTCTTCCAACCAGTCTCAGACTCCAGCTGCATAATAACACATATCATATCCTCTCTAAAAAAACCCCCACCAAACAAAGATGTACAGCCAAACCAGGGCTGGAAGTGGAAGGGTGCTGATAATACTGAGACATGTTCAGAATTCCCGAAACAGTGGTAATCCTGTTGGTCACAAAGAAGAGGAGCGTATGCAGTTTTGCTAATAGGGGTCTTGTGGTTCCTTATAGTCCCATGACCCCATGGCACTAATAGCAATGTGAAACTCGTGACCAAACAGGGGGCGGGGTTGCCTATGGGTAAACAAACCCCAAGTCTTACTGTAAGTGGATAAATTCTGGGAGCAGGACTTCATTATACCAACATGCCCCCTTTGGATCAGCATGTAAGCCAGCTTGGATATTGCTGTGAATACAGTCCAGGGATTTGTATTTGGAAAAAATAATAATAAAATAAATAAATAAATAAATAAATAAATAAATAAGACCATGAGCGTGCGGCTGAGCTTGAACGTTCACATGACTGTGATTTTTAAGTTCCACAGATCTGCAAAGGTGAATAACTAAGGATATAAAGTAGGGGGTGGGGGAGGTGGGAATACGAGCGGACACTAGCGCTGGTGTGTAGCGCTGGTGCAAGTGTCCTGCACTGGCAACAAGCTATTTCTGTTGGTGCTCAGCTGGTGTTCACATGCAAGCTAACAGCTCTCATTGGTTTCTCCCCGCTTCACATAAGAAGCGAGGGTTGATGATAATTTAGTCAAAGTCATGCTTTCCTTAATTGCTGCTCAGTGTTCTGCACTTTCTTCTGATTCCATTGTGACTCTTCTGGCTCCATTGTTGTTCCTTCTTTTGATGGAATGTAAAAGGCCTCTGATGGTCAAACACACTGGCTTTTTATTAAGTTAGTAGAGCTATTAGAATTTTTAAGAATTATAACCGGTTAACACTTTATGTGAAATCTTTTAAACTAAAACCTGATAGCTAGTATAGTGGCGTCATTCCACAAGGCAATTTATTTCAAGATGGAGGAAAAAATAAACTCTCTAAATTTATAGCTGAATAGTTATACCTTAGTGTACGGCACGTTTGTCTGAAAATGAATGTGAGGGTGGTGGGGTACCAGAGGCTAACGTGGCAGATACGCCACGTAAGGTGGATACCGAGGACAGGACAGACCGACAAACGTAGATAAAGTCAGATAAATACAGGGCCAGACTACAAGTTTTGTTTGTTTTTTTTTTTACCAGTGGGAGGAAACCTACACAATCAAAGGGAGTACTTGTTAATTGGATTCAAACTCTTCCACTCGATTAGCTGTTACTGTTTACATTTACGGCATATTAAGCAAATGACATATCTACATTTTGCTATGTCATCTGCAGAATCGTTTCTAGGGGTAAGTAATGTTTTGTTGGTTTCCTTTTTTTAGGGTTAGGGTTAGGGTTAGGGTTAGTACATTTTGCATTTTGTCGCCAAGATATTTACATCCACACTAGACTCAGCCCAAGATAGGCTGCCTTGTGGCTATGTGTAAGAAATTGTGATTTGCCGTATATAGGGAAACTGGGCCAAATTATATCTTGTAAGAGCATGGATGTTTCAATAGCTTTCCAAATGTTGAAAAATCATAGTTAACTCTAGTAAGAGAATTCACTTCTCGAAGAACTGGTACTATGAGAAACACATATATTTTGTTATTTGTTAGGGACTCAGATCTGTAGCCTTGTATTGGCTGTGGTTTCTTCTGGAAATGTCAATTACTTTTCCCTCAGTAATGATAAGGTGCTTTGTGCATTTTCTCTCGTATTTTAAAATATAAAAAGGTGTAACTGCCTCTGCTATTTCCAAACTCTGCAGCCAAGCGCAGACTCAGCATCTATGTAATGGCATAGGAAATCTCATTTAATGGGTGTGTCGCTATGACTGGAATCTGCTATCAGGGGAATGAGAAGACATGTGAACGGTATCCATTGCATTCTCAGACATGTGGTTACTGGCTGCTATTCCCTGGTTTACAGCTCTGCTCTGAAAATTCTGCCTGACACTAATGTCCAGTGTGACAGGGCAGAAAAAGTGAGACAGCCTCGGTTATGTAGTAATTTTTAAAATTATTATAATTTATGCCAGCAAATACTCTGAGTATCCTTTTTAAGCTCTTTCTTTCCTTAATCTAGCAGAAGGTTTCATGTTTTTCCAAGACAGTAAAATCGTAGCCTTGTGAACTCTAGTGAACGTAAAAAGGACATAACACATATGGGCAATCCAAATGCCTTTGTTAGGATTACAGACTCACAAAGGCCCTTGTAGTAAAGGAATGACTCTGGTATGTAATAACACATGACGCCAACTCATGAGGAAGTGCCTTTTAGCCCATTTATTCACATGGTACTTGTGGTGCAGCAGTCAAACCAGAAGATGTTCACATTACAGTATTTGCACAGTGTTGTTTGTACAGTGAGATTACGAATGCAATTGTATTATATTTCCAATTTCGTCAATCAGTAATAATCAATTGTTAGATGGGTGATTTGGGGATGTTGTGGTATACCTTTTTAAAATTATGCATCGACAAACATAATGGTTTCAGATAACTCAAATCAAACAAACCTTTGTCCTTTTACATTACGTATATTTTTTTTACAAAGCACAAAATGCAAGAATAATTGCAAATGGATATAGATAGCACAATACAACACTCCCTAATCAATTATTATGAACATGCAAATCGAACTCTATCAGTTCGTTAAGAACCAGCACAGATTCCACTGCATTAATAAACAAACATTATTGTAGCGTTTTTCAGAGAGCTACTAATCTGCTGGGTTTAGGCAAGGAGTCAGAGACCGAGCTCAACAGGAAGACGTGCTCTTTATTTCGCACATGCCCTTAAGACCGCCTTAAAAAACGCAGAACTGGCAGTGCAAAGAGCTGACAATATAACAGAAAACATGGAAAGCCCTCACATGCACAAACAAACCCGCCCATGGTGAGGGAACTAAATCTTAATCTAACAGACATTAAACGTTA
>JAOVYW010004447.1:0-13111 GCA_025775045.1 Hiodon tergisus | reverse complement strand
CCCCCCCCCCCCCCCCCCCCCCCCCCCCCCCCCCCCCCCCCCTGAGGTAAAGAGCATTTTGATTCCATGTAACAGAGCTCGGATTGTCAATTCATTCTGAACATATTTGGTTTCAATAGCTAACCTTAATGAGGGTTTAAGTAAATGATTAAGCTCAGGTTAATATAATTTACAATGGGACCGAAAGCAGAAACACCTTTGTTGATTGACCAATTGTTTTCTATTATTTATTTGTTATTTATTTTCAGACTATGCTGTGACAACGTGTCAGACAAACAAGCTATGTTTTGTGACTTACGTTACAAATGTATCCCACTTCAAGATCTGTGTTTTTACTGAAGCAATCCACTCGAGAATTTAAACGGTCAGTCGACTGGTCAAATAATTCCACAGTCCCCACTGAAACTGTCACTTATAATGTCGGATATATAAAACAAAAAGAAAAACAATTCTTTTCAAAATTCAGTCTTTTATTCATCTTCAGTAACACATACAGTTCTGTTCTGTGCATTTTAAGGAGCTAATCCTTATTCATATAATGAAACTATTTTGCCTGGGCGACTTCATCGTGTCAGCTAAGTGAGACGATGTTTTAAAGTCCTATGAGCAGCGGATGCCTGGTCGTATATTACACCCACACAGCCACTTAGTTAACAGTGCTAAACGGCATCGTAACTTAAGACCCTACACAAACGCTCACTTTCGACAACGGGCTCGCATTCAGCAGTACAGGAAACGCGTGCAATAAAAAAGGGGAAATACTAGGTGTGTGGAGAGGAGAGAGAGAAACAAAAGGACGGATGAATGTGTGACGGATGGGGTTAAAGGGTAACAGGGGCGTAACACTGCTTGTGTAACAGGGGCGGCTCGGGTGTGAACGCGAGCCTGCACCGATGCCAGGAAACCATTCCGGCTCTAACAGACGCCCACACGCACACCGGTGACTTTTGGTGTCTTTCTCTCTGGCTATGATAGACACGCTGTGGGTGACAAGTGAAACAGTGGGGGTGTGAGCCCTGTGTGGCAGGGGGGACACAACAGTTCACTTTCTGCGATCAACCCAAGGACGTCGATTTAGAGCCAGGCCCCCTAACACAGGAGCAAATTATATCCATTCCGATGCACTCGTTTAAATACCTGAGGTACAGAGATACAATGAAAGTTAAAATCTCAAAAACTGCCACAAAACTTTGAGCCACACCCAAAACGAGAACTCGTTATGTAACCGAACACAAACTAAAAGAACACAAACTAGGAAACTGACACACACAGTGGCAGCAGAGCAAAATTTAAACTTATTCATCTTGTTTGACAATCCCATTTATTTATTTATTCATTCACTTTAGGTTGGTCAATTTACAGGCAATTGCCAAAAAGGCATGTTGGAAATATATGAAATCAACATGCCGTGATATATAAATTATGTGTAAAATAAATTATAAATATATATGAATATTTATCACACCCTGTAATTAAAGTTGACCACTTTAGATTCATCTGAGCAGGCTGAAATTCCTCAAATTTCCTTGGCAAACGCAACACGACATCCCATGTAAGATTATTTCCTATGTTTTGAATCATGAATAAAATCATGAGTAAATTATGAACATCATCGCAATCCCAGGACATACGACATAGGAAGTGTCAGAACAACTCAGTTTTGAAGCAGAAGAGCCCCTGAAAACACACCCAATAACTTCTAGAAGCAAGGACTACGTTCAGTGATTACAATCCGGATGTAGTTACCAGGTGTGTTTCCACCTATTTTAATCCTGTCAATATTTATAACCACAATAAAGTCATGCACATAAAGGCATCTGAGACGAATTAAGAGATCATATCGACGATGACGAAATCTGTATACGGTCATAAATCAGAATCAGAATCAGAACCCACGGAACCCACCTCCCGGATTCCCCCACGAGACAGTCAAGAGAATTGCCGAAAAAACAAACAAACGCAGTGTTATATCATAAAATAATAACAATGACGACAAAAAGCCAACATTCCCGCAAATCGCCCGTACAAATCAGCCCCAGAGTATTCCCTTCTTTGATTAGGTGTATCTATCTGGCACCTCCTTTTCGTGAATGGACTCGGACCGTGGATATGGTCAGTGAGAACACTGTCGAGTTTTACACATAACACGTATGAACGCAAGCAGCGCTGTCCATTTTACCACCGGTTTGATTTTATCGTATCCTATTGGAGCAAAATAAATGTTTTTAAATTAAAATTTGTAAAAAAAAATATATAAGTAAATAAATAAATGAGGGTTCAACGTATTTATGACGTTAATATAATCGTAAGAATTTACAGAGAAGAAAACATACTGTCAGCAAATTATCCGGAAAATTAGCGAGTAGTAGACGGTTGTTGTAAAATCTGGGGAGCTCCTTTATCTAATTTTTACCTATCCATCTTTGCCGCTTCTGGGTTATCTCCACTTACCTCCAACACACAGTAGTGACATCTCTTACTGCCGATATGAGCGCTCCCAGCTGTTTGTCCCGGCTCCCGGTTTCTTCAATTGGGAGTCGATTTTTGTAGTAAGTGATTTATTTAAGGTATGTGGAATTACCACCACTTCTAAATTCATATCACAATGACTCTTGGTTGCGAAAAAAAATGGCTCCGCTTAACGGTCACTATGGTGACTATTTTACAATATTTATTTGCAAGTCGGTCTCGCCGCCTCCATCAGCTCTCCGCTCCTCGACGCACAGCCATCTTGTTCAGCACCGCTTCTGTAAGGACAGTTACTGACATGACGTCACATCGCCCTGAATAGCGGCAGCAGGAGGCTCGAGCCACCTGACCACGCCATACTCCTGCCTCTCCTACGTCTTTTAACTCCAGCCTTTCATAAAATACTTACTTCACTTTAAAAAAAAAAAACAGGAATGTACCGCAATTATTATGTAAGACCCACACCCTAGCATGCAGCTGCACATTTGAGGTAATTGAAAACATCAAACTCGCAGTCTGAGAGGACATAAGAAGAGAGAAAAAAAAGTAAAATTAATCTACATGGTTGAAGCATTTGAAAACAAAATAGAAACAAATAGAAGCCGAAATGCTGCTGTTGTGCACTGTGATAGGGCTAGAAAAATGTAACCACTTAAAATGCATTAATAAATAGGCTTTCAAACCCTGATTTCTTGATTAAGCAAATAATTTCTTATTTTAAAATGTATATACATTTGTGGAAGTGAACGCGGCTTAATAATCAAAAAGATACATAAAGACGATATGACAAGGTCAATTTAATCTTTCAGTCAACAGAACAGTTTTTCATGTTGCATAGCATAACACAGTACATTTAAACAACCTTGAACAGAATTTTAAATATGAAGCACGGGACTGTGTCTCAGAACAGACTGCTGCGGTAAACCGTTCGTTTCCCGCGTAATGGAGAACATATTGTCATTAGCCGAGAGAGAGTATAAATTGCTGTTGCAAATGAACGATAACATTTTAGTTTTACCACACGATTTCTTGGCTACTGTAACATTTTGTTAAAACGCTGCCTAAAGCATAAATAACAAACGGCGCATCTGGTAATATCGATCATGTAATGAATTCGCTGTTTTCTTTTCTTAATTTAGACTTAAATACGGTCAACAGCCTAGAACTATATTATTAGCACTTATATTATTATATTGTGCACTCCCATACTAATTCCCGTGTAAAACTTCGTGGGCGAATCTCAGTTAGAATCTGTATATGAAACCCGTATTTCGTTTAACTGTTTCAAAAGCATTAAAATGATCGCGAACTAAAGTATGCATTGGAGAGAGCGTGTATTGCACAAAACAATTTAAATAAAACCGGTGATTCAGAAATTACTTTCTAAACTCTCTTTTAGGGCATGCGCACTTTATACTCGGACACGTTTTCTTAAATCAGAGTAGCCCCTTGCAATAGGGCCGGCTAGTTACGTCACAGAGCTGAAACGCGAAAAAAAAAAAAAAAGTGTTTGCTTTCTTCTTCAGGATAAACCTCGCCTGTCTTTCGAGTGATTCGTGGAATAACATTACCCTCTGGTGGATATTTTTGGAAACAGTTTCAATGTGGAAGAAAATTAAAACAAATCGAAACACATGCTGCGTGTATTCTCTAAGGTAATATTAAAATACCAACCTAGAACGTAATCAGTCGGACACACTGAAAATGAAAAGACGCAAAGCACGAGCAGTTAGGCTAAATAAGAGCACAGATGCACCGATGCACCATGTAAGGAAGTGACAAATAAAGTGCAGAATTAAATGGTGTAATAAATCCGTGGAGGCCGGCTATTCCAGGAGGAGTGAACAGATAATGGTGGAACATGGCCAGTGGGTTTGAGGGCTTCAGAACTAAGCCAGTGGGTCTGGAGCAGGGCCAAAGGTCCAAACAAAACCAGGATAATAAATAACGGCGTACAGAGGTGACGGGTCGGAACGTAAGGAGGGGTCTGGAATGAAGCTCCATATCGGAAGGGAGATGAGAGACAGATATATAAGAAGGATGCAGGTGGATACGAGTTAGTTGTCGTTGGTCTTTAGTCGTCTGCCTTCGTTGTGACGTTTTCTGGGAAAGAACTGGATGTAAACCTGTAAACAGAACCAGCCGGGATCGCTGTATGCCTTTGGATCCGAAGCAATAAACCCGTTACATTAGACTTAGTGAGTTGTTGGTTTTAATTGCATGGTGAAATAATTTAAGTGTGAAAGGGACACTTTCCCAGGTTGAGAGCCATTTCTCACACAGTAACGTATTAATATAATGACCTCAAAATGACCTCATTTATATTTCGCATCATGGTCCATTAAATGTGTTTAGTAGGGCTGCCATACATCCGGGCGTTCAAGGAATTTAACTCTTTTATTTCGGTTTCCAAATCGCCAAACTAATGGTTTTTAAATACATTTCTAGAAATGCAAAATATTTGCCATTGCTCGTTCTTTTTCAAATATTGAACATTAATTTCCGATGGAGGCGAGCGCTAAAATCAACAGGGTGTGTGCCATAACTGTGGCCTGTAATATCTCCGGGCAGCATCTATATGTCAATCATTGCCTTAAACCAATTTCAATTATCTGTTTGTTCACAAAAAATTATTTTACTTTATCAGCGAAGGTGTTATTATCATTGTTATAACCTTTTTTGTTGTTTAACGCAGCTTGTGTGTTTTGGCTACAAGTATGTAATAATAAAAAAACGTATAGGTGAGGTGGAACTCTTATGACAAAGAAGTTCTGGAACGTTGCAACGTTCCGCAGGCGGAAATAGGCAGAGCTGGAGATGCCAGCCTTGATGCGTATGCAAGTGTGAGATTTTAGTCGGCGGTTACAGCTAGATTTTTAAGATCCAGATTAGCTAAACCTCCATCAAGTTTGAGGGTCAGGCTAACAAGTTTAGTTCTTTGGGGCCCAAAAATCAACCTTTCAGTTTTATCAGAAAGAGGAAGTTTGTCGCCATACACTTTTTAAAGTGCAATCCAGTAGCTCTTTCCCTGGCTTCATAGACGTATATGATTGGCTATTGGGCACAGCAACGGCAGTTAACATTCTGTTTACGGATTAAGTCCCAACGAGGCAACATGGCACAGGGAAACCAAAGACTATCATTCAACTGTGCGCCAAAGCGTTCATGTACTGTAAATTGGTTCATATGACATTAATAACAAAGTATTTCAGTTTTATTAGATAAACACCTCTCATTTAACAGTCCGTTGAGTTTTACATTACACTCGTTATTGTACAATGCAGAGAAAATGTACTGGGACAACTTAAACAACACTTGGACTAAACACAAGTAAGTAGATGTCCCAGCCGTTACCCCAGTATGGTGGGGAGAATGTGTAGGAATCACTTACTACAAAAAAAAAATCGACCCCCAGTATATTTTAACTTAATTTATAAGCATTGATATGACCAATGTTTTATTTAATTTTTTTTTAAGAAGGCACCGACAGTTCATATGTGCCAATTAGCATCTTCGATGACGACAAACTGGAAATGACCACTCCTGGTCCAGAGAAAATATTTTAAAAGAACATAAAGGGTATTACTTTAAAATTGCATTACAGACATGCAGAAGAGCCCAATGACATTTTCACACTGAAATGCATGCATGTAATAACCGCTTCCCTACCCCATCTAACCCCCCACACAACACTTTCTGTATTCTCAAATTTTTCTACCGACTACATTAAACTACTCAATCAACTAGCATCGAGTAAGAGGGGTTATGGGGAGGAATACTAAATTCACCCATAACAAAATATAATACTAATATACAATACAAAAACAACTTTGTAAAGTCCTTTAATGAAATTGATGCGTTTTTACTTTTTACCCCAGCATTTCATAACGCATGTTCTTCTCACAGAAGAAAAGGGCTATTTTCTATTGGTCCAATCCAATTGTGCCTTCGTGCCCCTCCTCCCTGAATTGTATTGAGGAATTCATTTAATCTTTACAGTCCTTACTCCAAAACAGGCACAATAGCTGTGGCATAGTGAGTACAGTCCTCACACTTTCAACCCACCACACTGTAGTCCACCATATGTCAACACTGCAACTCAGTTCACTCAGAGTTTCTCGCTAAGGATAGAAAAGGGAACAAGGTTAGCACCAGGAAACAGCAGCACAGTTTAAAGTGTAGGCAGATTGATGTATACAAGAGGTTAGCTATGTTACTTGGGGTCGGTATACATGTGTTCGAATGTTAGAATACAGGTCCACGTGCGGTGTGTGTGCAAACGCTTGACTTGGGTTAAGACCACCTTACGCAAACTGCATTGTAAGGAGCCGGTGCGGTTCTCCTTTTGGCGACTACGCGGGTTCAGTGCTGAGGAGCCAACCTGTCCAAGTGGGCCAGGACATCTTTCAACTGTGCCAGCAGGGCCCGGTGCTCATGGGGGTCGCTCTTCAGCGCGCTGCTCACGCGGCTCAGGTACGAATCCAGCGTCCCCAACGAGGGCGTCTCGCCCGTTCCTGGGGAATCAACATGCGCAAGTCCATCAGCTTACACCCGAAAGAACAACTCACCCAGATGCACCCTATGGATTTAGACAGGGGAGGACACGCCAGAAGAGGTCCCAGGAGCGCACGGCATACACAGACCCAGGGCACGTACCTGGCAGGGGCACCGACGCGAGGCTGCACACAAGCGTTTGTTTGACGGCCAGCAGGTGGCGGTGCATGGCCTGCGTGCGGAGCTCGTCCTGACCCAGCTCCGCCTCCAGTCGCTCCTTGGCGCTATACATGTCGGCGATGTGCTTCTGCAGCACCGAGTTCTGCTCCTCGAACTCCACGTTGGCTTTGCGAAGCCGGCGGAGCTCCGCCTCCCGGGCTGGGGAGGGCACACGCACCGTTTATTCCCCTTCCCCGGTGTCACTCCCACGTCCTCGCAGCCAGGCGCACACGTGGACAACCCCCCAGCCTTTAGACACACTGCAGGCTATGCTCGAGGTCGACTGAAAGAAAGGCACGTCCTCATACCACAAGGGTCACTGTTAATCACGGAACCTAAGGAGCCTCTCCCTACCCACGGTGAACAGCGGCTGAGGGACTTACCTTTATTCTGGTCGAGAAACTCCTCAGTAAATATTGGAACATCAAATCTGTTTGAAAGGTCTGAGCCCTGTGGGATGGTGGGAAAGAGCAGTCATTGTCAATGAATGCAACATGTATTTCAATTCATAATGCCCATGTGTAAAATAATAATAATAAATTAAATAATCTCATAACCACAGAATTGGAAATGCTCAATTTCACATTTAAAAGTGAAGACATGCGTTTGCTCCATTTTATTAATATAAGATCGTTTCCCCAATATAAAAATCCTAAGTACCTTCATCCCTACGGGTCCAGAATTATTGGCATTGATAATCACAGCTGTAAGCTCTTCTGTGGAGAAAAATTTTAATAAATATAAAAAACCCTTTTTACAAAGGATTACGATATCCAGGACCAGACAGAAGTAGAACATACAAGAAACTCAACAAAACGTTGAATATCCTTTCAGAATAAGCAAAGCGCAGCAACTCCAAACAACATGCCATGATAACAATGAAGAAATAACAATAATAATACAATAAATACGGGCATAAATTCAAACGGCGGACGACAGATCAGGTCGTCCATTTGAACCCGAGTGGAGTAGCCTTTTCCAGCCGCAGACGAGCTGAGCCCTCACCTCTCTTGACCTTCTTGTCCTGGATTTTGGCGCTGGTGATCTGAAAGGCCTCGCTTTGCTGGTACTCCTTCAGCTCACGGGCGTACTGCTGTTTCTCCCGCTCCGCCTCGTCCAGGTACCGCTGCGGGCCAACACACACACAGAGCAGGCAACCGGGTCAGCAAGTGTCAGACCGGGCTGCCCGCAGGCTGGCGCGGACACACACAGCGAGTCAAGCAGATCTTAGGGAGTAGGGTGGGGTTGCTGCACAAGTCACGATGTGCGCGCACAACGCAGCCTCTCCACTGGATTTTCTGTCAACGTTCCCCCCCCAATCCCCGCACCTGTTTGTCATGGGGAACCAGGCGGCTCCACTCTGCCCCCAGCCTTTTGGTGATTTCGGGGAAGGGTAGGTCAGGGTGTTGCGCCCGGATTTGCTCCCGTCGCTCATTGAGAAAGCGCACGTAGCCCGTCACCGGTGCCTTTGGCCCATTGGGTAACACCTTCTTCCTCTTTTTTCCCTTCGGCCAACCACGCTTCTTCACTGGCTGAGCAGTGAGGCAGAGAGCGGTCTGCCCAAAGAGAGAGAGAGAAAGGGGAAGTTCAACGTTGAACAAAGACATCAAATTATTTGTTAAATAAAACACTCGTTTTTGTTGCCAGAATCACTTTATGATTTAATCAAACGCCAGTCTGCGCCTATCAGCACTGAGGTAACAGCACTTGGGGGATAGTGTGCAATTGGATAGTGTGCGGTAAGGTTATATCAAGTAATGCAACCATCTACAGTGCAGGCAGACAGGCAGGCACTGTTTACGTGCAGCGTGTGTTAAAATGTGCGTCGCTGTGGCTGTCCTTCATCGCTTGCCTCCTCTTGAGCCGCGTCCGACGGGTGAGCGCCACGGGGAAGTGGGGATTCCCCCTGCTCCTGCTTCACCTCACCCAAAATCAGCATCCCCCCATTCACGGCAGGGCTAGGAGGGGCTCTGGCATAGAAAAAAAAACACAGCAGACATCAGCAGAAACGCCAGCAGCATTGCACACACAAACTAGCGTATTTTACATACTCACTCAGTCAGCTGGCGCTTAGTGTTTAGCGACATGTCCAGGCCAGGTAACCTGTTTGAAAAACGTCATGACACAAAATGTGTATTTGACCCGATATAACTACCGATTACTGATTACAATTACTTTCAATTACTTTTACAATTACAAGGTTTTCATTTTCATGTTCACACATGTTATTTTTTTACTACTACATTATAGCTTTCAAATATGAAACGGTTATTATTTTAGCGGTCTAAGTAAACAAATAGTTAACTGTTAATAATGATAATAATGATGATTATAGTGATGATAGTAATAAAAATAACAATAATAATACTAACAGCGGTAACTTCACCAAATCACTCGTATAGTTGTCGTAATTAAGTAATCCTACATTTAAATTTACAAGTTTATGACAATGTCTTCCTTAACTATACATTGCTAGCTAAATTATTAAAACTTCGACAAGCGAACCATTTAGCTTCTCCATTAGAACAAAGAATAGTATTTTTGTGTTTTTAATGTTTACTTTACGATATAAAACAGCCGTGGCTACATTATACTTCTGGGCATTAATCTAATAATTGAAAAATGCGGAAAATTTTAAATGAAAAACACTTTCTACACATAAAATATAAGAATAGCTACATAACTCAACCTTACCTCGAAACCCTGTCTTACGCCTCAACCAAACTCCAGGAAACCCAGTTGCAGCTGACCCCTCATTCTTGATTGGCTCGTGTAAATTCATTACGAATTTGATTGGTTTGTTTTATTAACTCTTTATTAACCTTAAAAACGTAAACGTTCGATTTAGTACTTTAAATATGTTTTAACTCAGAATGTGTATTTCTTCATGCAGAAACATGGATCTATCTTAAAAACTTTTTTTCCACAAATGTATACAAAATACATTCAAAATACAGATGCGTTTGTAGTGCTTATTACATTTCACACAAAGTTACTTTGAGTATCCCTTTCTCTAACACGGGTGTGAGGTACATATGAGAATGCGATTCCGTCTATTACTTAATTGAATGTATTTTATGAGTTATAAAATAACGGGGGGGGCAAATGGGGGACGAAAACAGGCACGTGCACGGATAGAGCCCCATTGGCCAGTGTTAGGAATCCTAATTTGTATTCGGATGGCCCTTTTTGTCTTGAGCCCCTACCTCCAACATATGTGTGAACAGTTTTCAATTTCAAAATATGAACTTTATTATATATATATAGTAATATTCCTTACCTTTAAAAACAAATAGACTAGCAACCCGAATGTTCTTGCTCCATTTTTTCTTGATAACGTTATAGAATACATGTTATGCAGGTAGGCGGTTTCACAAAATACACACCTGAAGATTTATTAGAACTGTGCCGTTTGGCGTGGTTGCCGCTGCTGTCTTTTTTTTTTACTGACAATTCCCTGTTACAATCGAAGTAGTTATCAATGGAATAAACCTGGACCAACAACAACATACGCTCTAAGAAAGAGTTCCCCAGCCTAGACGCAGACTCAGATACAGATTATTTGAGGTCACACAAGACGACAATAACCGTAATGGCGCTCTCCGGGACCAGGGTTAAGCGATCTCTGGTCTAAGCCGAGGGCCAACCTGTATTTAAAACAAGCTATCAGTATTTATAACAGACTGGTACATCATACATAATAATAAGGTGAGAAATGATGTTCATCCAACATCCAAATGAGCCAGAATTTGTAATCTTCATTGTAATTTAATTTATAATTAAAAACCTAAGAAATCATTCTGACACCTGTGGACACTGAATGGCAACGTGGAGTGGGGGCATGTGTTGGATATAAGTTAAACATAACACTTTTCCATCAAGGTATATGTGCTAATGTTGTTGTTCCCGAACTTCTGAGACAACCCCGCTCTCCCGAATTTCCGAAGAGCGGTCTGGGTTTCGGGCAATGCACTGCTGCGTGTGTCTCTTTCAACTCGCCCCGAAATATACTCAAACCAAGATGGCTGCGGGAGAGAATAGTGGCAGAGCTCCATGTCTCGGCTTTTCCAGTCCCGGGCCATTAGGAAACGTTCAACCCAGCAATAGCCCTCATTCATCGGCAGCTAGCAACGCGGTGTCCGCGGGAGGTGCAGGGGGGGCACAGGGAATAACAGGACATTCTAATCCTCAGCCAGGCCGCGGCGGCGGTGGAGGCGCCGGCGTTGCGGCGGGTGCTTCACCGAACGCACAGAACTCTGCCTCGCAGGCGTCAGCTCAAAACAACACGGCCGCTGCGACAAACATGACAGCGACAGCAAGCGCATCCTCGGCAGCTGCACATGCAACGTCGCCCCCGGTACCCACCGGCCCTGCGTCCGCCGCTGTGTTGGTTTACCGGGAGCCTGTATATAACTGGCAGGCAACGAAAAGCACCGTGAAGGAGAGGTTCGCGTTTCTGTTCAATAACGAGGTGCTTAGTGACGTTCATTTTTTAGTCGGGAAAGGGATGGGAGTACAGCGAATACCCGCGCACAGGTGAGCTCTATTTACGTAATATAAACGCTATATTTCTCGTATATACACACGTTGTTACTCAGTATTGCAACCAATAGTGTATTTTTGATCGAGGCGTTTAATTCAAAGGGTGTGTGCTTTTTTTATATAGCTTGCGCAGATCTAAGACAGGAGGTCGGAATTACTTCGTTTCCGCACCAATTCTCGCAGCTAACTAACTAACTAGCTAGCTGCGTCCTTTGATCTTGCACGGGATCGAATCTGTTCACTTTCCCGTCAGCTACTTATTTTACCAATAGCTGCAATAAAACCGTCCTCGCGGCACTACAAGTTCTGAAATTAATGTTCTAATGCAAAAATGCTCCTCCACGGCCCAGGTTTGTTCTTGCAGTAGGCAGCGCAGTATTTGATGCCATGTTCAATGGAGGCATGGCAACAACCTCTACAGAGATCGAGCTGCCTGACGTTGAGCCAGCAGCCTTCCTCGCCCTACTCAAGTAAGATTACACCCATGATGGAATAGGGGTGTTACTCAATGCATTCTAAATAAACGTGCATTCTGCATCTCACTGAGCGTTGTCGGTGCTTAATGTTCTGTGTTATCTTATGAGATAACCTTGAAGTGTAAATTTTTTTAGCGCTAGTTGTATCTTGCAGTGTGCCTAGTGTAGGATGGCTAACATTGAATTGCCCAAATACGGGACATTAAAGAAAAAAAAATGTAAACAAGTTGTAACATTTGAGTGTTTAAAAAAAAAAAAAAGGATGCTAATACAGGACTGTTGGTAACCCCAGTATTGTTTGTCCTTCCTGAGCTGAAGCCATTAATGTGTGGCTGTGATACTTTCAGGTTGTGCCCGTCTGAGTATCTAAAGGATGTTGTAAACGCAGGTTCCTGTATTCAGACGAGGTGCAGATTGGACCGGAGACGGTGATGACCACGCTCTACACAGCCAAGAAGTATGCAGTGCCTGCGCTGGAGGCTCACTGCGTGGAGTTCCTCAAAAAGAACCTGCGTGCTGACAATGCTTTCATGCTTCTCACGCAGGTATGCTCAGAGTTCAGGTCTGTGGATGTGATGGTGAATTCTTTCGGCTCTGTGATTTTATTTCAGTCGTCTGTATGTGTGATTGCTGAAAAATGTGGAATAGTTAAGGCGCATCCGAAGTTCTGCTTGACTTTGGCGTGATTATGAACTCTGTTAGTAGGAGTGCTACGGTGTGTATATATATATATATATATTTTTTACATGTCTGTGTGTTGTTGGCTGTTTTTAGGCACGGCTGTTTGACGAGCCCCAGCTGGCTAGCCTGTGCCTGGAGAACATCGACAAAAACACTGCAGATGCGCTCGCCGCCGAGGGCTTCACCGACATCGACTTGGGTATCTCGTTTTGACTTGGCCTTCTCGTTTT
>JAOVYW010004446.1:0-13112 GCA_025775045.1 Hiodon tergisus | reverse complement strand
AGCACTGCGTACATTTCCTTTCCCTGGTTGTATGATATCACATAAAACGTCTGTTGTTTGGATGGTGGGCTATTGGGTTCTCCACAGAAATAACATTGAGAATTTATGCGATGTAGAGCGATGTTTCATCTGCATAGCAATGGAAATAAATCAGATGTTTATGAATGACATCACTTAGTGGTAACTTGTACGGCCCGAGGACTAAGGGACCTGAGACTGAACTCTGTGGGACACCATACCTAATCTTGGAAAAGTCATAATTTTCATAAGCCTGAGTCAGTCTGTTGGGTATGTATTAAAGAGGAAAGAGCATTTACATTTACATTTACATTTTTGACATTTAGCACTTATCCAGAACGACATACGAAAGTGCTGTAGTTTTAGGGGTTAAAGTGCAATACAAAACTGACCTATCTTGCTCTGTTGACAATGACTGAGAGCAGGTATAAGACTAATGCTGCAAAGAGATAACATATCAATAAACATTCTTAACTAACACAAAATCTACCCGTCATAATCTACGCCTAAACATCAAAATAAGCAAACAACAAAAATAACCTAAGCATCAAGTACATCACATTGCTTTCAAGCCTATTCCAAAGGATCCTCTGGGTTGATACTGTCTAGGTAGCACAATGGCCTGGAAGAGCTAGCACAGACAGAGAACTGTTATCAGAGGTTATGACAATATAATTGACTTGTAATTACTCTGTTACTATAGTCTGCAAGAAAAACTGTAGTGTCTCATAGATGATAATTCGATTGTTAAAAATCTGTCAGCTGTTGAGCAATTTATTTTTCAAGGATTTCATGGGGGAAATTCTGTGGGTAGCATCTCAACTTGTTGCTACGGATCCTGCCACCACACGTGGGGTGAGGAAGCACGACTAGTCTCTTCCAAACCTGGTCATCTTCAAGCCACCGGAGGTTCAGCGCCGAACGGAGAAGAAGCACTAGCAGCTAGACGTCGTCAGGAGACACTAGTTAGCAACAAGGCCGTAAAAAGACGATTTAACCTGTGGATTTTTTTTTTGCCTCTAAAATCCTTGAGTGCTCAGACCACTTAGGACGGATGTGTGCTTACGCTGCCTCTGGGCTCACCTTGTAATTGGCTCTGAGGGATGGGCTCGGATAGGGGGTGTGACCGAGGTTAAGGATTGATAAGGAGGCAATGAGAGCCGCTATTCTTATTTATTTATGTTAGCCGTGCGGCTTGTTATTGAATTTCAGCCCGACACTACTGTAAAGAATCATTTAAAGTGTCAGAAAGGCTGTCAAAGTTGAAATATAAATATTTCATAGAGAGCCAACTGGAGCGCTTAGCAGCGATCGATAAAGGCCAACAACTGTAGCCGACAGAGGATTTTTCCTTACGCAATCTCATCTGAGACACGTCCTCCTCACGTCCTCACACTGACCTGCAGTGCGAATCATCTGAGCTTTAAAGATCATTTTCGGAGCCCTCCCACCATGCTAAGAGCATTACTTAGTACTACTTATTAATTAGTTGTTATTAATGTTGAAAAACGGCAGGAGTGAGCCACAAAGACCTGCTAAAAGTGTGCCAATATTCAGAGGTATTTCTGTGTTTGAGATATCGACAAATTGGGTATTTAGGCTAATCGCACCTCAGTCGACAATCTTGCACAAACCCAGGGAAAATGGCACTCAGTGGGCGGGCTGGAAATGTCCTGTTGGTAGACCCCTTGGTCGCCCTGTGGTCCCAACGCAACCGATGGCCACTGTTGTGGGTCTCTCCTACTGGCATCTAGACAAAGCCGATAGATCCAGTTGACCCTGACCCTGAGTCCCACAACGTCACACGTTTGTCTCCCTTTTAATTGACTTCTCTTGCTCTTATTAGTAAGTGTTCCTGTGTGCAAAAATAGAAACATAGGTGGCTTGCACGCGAGATACGATCTGCTCTGTGCCTCTCTGCTCTGGGGGAGGGGGATAAGATTTAGGCAGCGGCGCGTTCTCGCCTCTCGTGTTTCTGATCCCCCCTGGCAAATCCCGCCTGCTCAGCCACGTGTATTATGTCCCTTTAAAAGCAGGCTAATTGATTGCTGGTCTTATTAGAGGGCCTAATCGCCCAGATATGCTGGTGCAGTGTTTGCAGAGACAGGTTGCAACATAAGCCCAGTATTTATACCCAATGCTCTTAACTCCAAGAAACAGTCAATTATTTTTGCCCACTCAGATCGCGGCCAGTAATGGAGATTAAGAGTCTGTTGCCGTGTGGCCATTACTTTTGTGTGAACAGAGTCATGCCCTATTGCGCCCTTTAGAAGAAGTCAATTTTTTCCATTACCTTTGGGTGCGAGTAACTAAAGGTGCCAAAACAATTTTGTAAGCGGCTTCAGAACCCAATGTGACCCAGCTTGGAAGTAGGGGAGGTGCTGCAGTGTTTCCTAAGGGCTAGATGGTGAGCTCTGTAAAAAAAATGAAAGGAAAAACACTTCCCTTTTTTTCCACCATCAGTTATGTCAAGTTTAGTGCAACGCCTGCTCCGTGGGAGTTACTTTTGTTTTCCATCATTCACTTCTGAATTAGACCACCGCACTGGTCTGATGATAGGCCGAGGAGGTCGACGTGCCAGGGTTTGAATGTCGTTGGCTGGTGCGGTGTTCTTTTTTCCCTCTATAATTTTGAACGGTCTCCTGCTGGCTTTGCTGGCTGCGCATGTAATGTCTTTGGTTTCTCACCCTGAAGTGCAAGTAATCACTGAGCGTTTATAGGCGAGGGGGCGAGGGGGCTGGGGGGGGGTTGGGTTCGTCAGAGGCAGAGGGCTTGTCCAAAGCCCGTGGCTTTTCAGACTGATTTCGTTACAAGCCTTTTTTTTCTACAGGAGCAGAAGATCAGACACTTTTGGCACGTAGGACTAAGAGTGTGGATCATTCTCGCTCCTGCAAAACCTGCAGTTGAGCGGGGGACAAGAAAAGCTAGCAAATGAGTGAAAGACAATAGGTGGAACTGGAGAGGGAACTGTGAGTGCCATTTATTATCTGTTCTATTTACACATAATGCACCAATCGTTGCGCTCCTCAGCCGGTCCGTGGGGATATGTTTATTTAATACCAGCTCCTCGCTGCTTGTTTGTTATATCCTCTCTGTTTACCATGTCTTGTAATAAATGCTTTTAGATAGTGCCATGGATCGTGCGGGGACGTCTTGTGCCGCTCGAATCAGTGTGTTCCCGTATCGTAGCATGGGGAGCCCCTGTCTGGCTCTGTGACCCACTATTTAAAAGCACCTGTTAAATGAATTAATGAACAATGTTTCGATTACGTTCCATATCATCTACGATGGACAGGTTTTTTATTTTTATAAATATCCCCTTAATAGCAGTTCTTACTTGGAACCCTTTGAATGTTGTGGCCATGCCTCGAGACGGCGGGCACAGGTTGGCAGGAAACGATTCTTTAGATGAAAGATGGCCATCACTTGATAGGCATCACTGAAGTACAACGGTACCACGGGGTCGTCCTGTGAAACTCGGTTACATAGCAGACGCTCCCATCCGAATCGGCTGACGCAGCATACGGTATTACGCTTTATACTCTCGCACAGATGGATATTTTGCTGAAGCAATTAGCATTAGCTGTAGCAAGCGTCGTTGGCCCGCACGTTATCCGTTGGATCTCTGCGTCATCGTCTGGAGGTTTCAGAGGGAACGTGATTGCCGTGGTTTGTGGTTGTTCTGGCAGATTTGGACAAGCGAAATCTGGCATAATAACTAGGATGGGGTGTATACTGTGTAGGAGTTTGTGGATCTGAGTTTCCTCAGATCTCACCACGTCCTCAAAAACCTGCCATATATAAAACCTTAGTGTCACTTTTTTTTATAATGAATTGTCATTTCTAAGTTGTGGTGACAAAGATGAAGAGACTCTTCACTGACCCTTTCCCAAAGAAGAACAGAGGTTTAAAGGAGCGGCAGACTGAGATCATTTTTCTGGCCACGGCTGGCTCTGTCCCTGGAGTCCCTGGGACACAGAGAATGTTCGAGTGTCGAGTGTTGGTATAAACGCGCGCTGGTGAAATCACAGGCACGTGTTTTTGGTACGTCGTCCTTCTCTAAGCAACGTAGCAGTCGCGCCCCTGGAATAGTCTCCTTGAAAAGTTCCCTGTGTATTTAAAAAAAAAAAAAAACCTCAGACACTGTTCTTTGACCGCGGGAGCTCACGTTTTAAATGGTTTAGTTCAAATCCGCGAGTGAAAATGGAATTCTAAGGCAGTCTAATTGAGATGAATTTAATTAGAGCCACCAGGTACGGATGGAGAGGCAAACCGTGCTGGTGATCTATAAAACCCGTTAGGGCGGTCAACCGTACGACCAGTTTTCCCAGCTGAATGATTTAGTCCGTGCTTTACAGGGCAGGGAAACTGATGGTGCTGATGATAGGATGAACACGTGAGCCTCCTCGGCAAGCCCCTCACACCTTTTACACCATTTTTAGCACATCTTTATTAGCTAGCCAGCTTGTCTTATTTTGAATGAGGAAACAGCTCCTGTCACTGGTGAGATGTGGCTAGGTGTGCATCAGATTTTTCTGAAAGTTTTGCACTTGGCTTGGAGTGGGCTGATTTTCTGCGTCTTCCTCTCAAGCACCATCAAACATGCGAAGAGAGGTGGCCAGCTGGCATTTGCATGGCGCATCACGACGGGGCCTTTTCGCACATTGGGGGTGGGGGCTGCAGCTTTAAAAAAATAAAATATATATATATATATATAAACATATTGTAATTAAACGATTAACAAGCGATTCGGAGAACGCCCCGCTGTGTGCCAAGTGATGGCGGGCTGTACAACCTAGCGGCCTATCACAAGCGGAATTCAGCAAGGGCCTCGTTGGTGAGATCTTTCCTCAGCTCGCCGCCATATGTGCTCCGAGGCTTGGACAGGACGCTCCCTCCATAACAGAGCAGCCTCGCTCTTGCTAGCGCTGGGTTCCCTGGCGAGAGGCTCCAGAGACAGCAGCTGTGGGCACGGCTGTGGAGGAGAGCGCCTCGCGCCCTCCCGAGGGGAGCTAAATAAAAGACAAACGCCCCTATGTTGTCCTCCATATCCAGCGCAGGTTCTGCTAACCGCACGTCACATGCTAAGTGGAAAGAAAGCGTATCATCATTTAATCTTAAACCTCCACATGTGCACTACGGTCGGCACAAAAAATGTTCTGCTTTTTGCCGAGAAATTAAGTATATGGCAGAGTACGGTGAAAGGTTTGATCAGGGTGAAAATGGGAAGTATTTGGCGGAGGTGGCTTTTTTTGGGGGGGGGGATAATTCACAGCGTTTTTCAGCGTTCTTCGCTCCTGGGCCCGGAAGACTTTGGTGTTGGCAAATTTTTGTTCCATTAGAAAACATAAGTACATAAGTGATTTAACCTTTATCCCTGTACTAAGGTCATTGTCTGAAAAACCAGGATCGAAGAACAGTGAAACTGCGTGTGTCCAATTACAAGCCTTAAAACGCTTTAACTTTTATCGATCGCAGGATTGACTCACTGCAAGGTATATATGTCATTCTCCGTTGCTGTGTTACTCTGACTTTATAAACAGATTCTCTGATTCTCTTCAAATACCTTCAATCTATGAAGCAAATGTATTTTTCCACTAAGAAAAAAAAAGACTAATCTCTTTGATTAAATTAAGTGATTGCAAATCCCCAGGTACTTTGACGAATAGTTCTTCTGTGTGTAATAATAAAATAGAATAAAACGTAATGCCCTTCATGAGTAGAGGAGTAGGGTGTCTTCCGCAAAAAAAAAAGGGAAAATTGTATCTGTGTAGAACCTGTGATGGTCAGGCCTTCACATGGAGGTAGACCCTGCCGTGTACTTTTCATGCCACCCTATGTAATTCTTTATGTTTGGCTACATGTTTTACAGGATATACTTTATAGCTTTATTGAAACATATTCAAAATGCTTTATTTATTTTGTTACAGTAAAGGTTTAAACATCTCCTGCAGCTCCTATTCGGTCTTGATCTTTTATTTAATGTGTCAGAAGTGTACACAGTCAAGCCCTATAAAAAATATCACTCCTGAAGGATACAGTATGTTCTGTGGGCTCTACTGCCAACCTAAGGTTCTCCAAGTCTTGATAGTTTAGGGGCATGACATCTCAGAAACTATAATCCCTAGGTGAGGCTCGCCTGGAAGTCAATTGGTCCCACTTGTAGGATCTTTAAAAAAAAACTAAGTGGGGGGGGCATTATCAGGTCGGGTTGAATGCAGTTAAGACTGTGTTTTAGAGACTGTGGTTCAAGCTAGCAAAACGGACCAGTCTGATACTTAGAATTTAAAAAAAACACGGTTGCGGTATTGCCTTAGTGATCTCAGTGGATTAACCGTTAGATAAACCGTTAATTGCCCAAAGTTCTAGTTTCAATTGTAAAATTAGATCAGGGTGAAAAATCAAAAGGAAAATAGAAAATCTATAGATAAAATCATACACAAAATCTACACATAGAGCCTCAACAAGAACCTCATTTCTAATAATGTTGGATGCCAAGCCCATTTTATGGAGCGGATCAAGCCCTCCTCTCCATTCAGTGACTTTCATTCACACCTGCGGACTGAACACAAATCTACACTACATTGCTCCCCAAGTGTGCCAAAAATATATCGTCAACGGTTTCCATGTCAGCCATAGTGATATAAACTGCCAATTGATAAAAATTGGAAGGATTTTTCTAGCTTTAAATAGGTAGCTGCCCTTCCCTCTCGCAGAAAAGCAATTCCCTTATCAACAGATATTAACTCAGGACTTCACCAGTTCTCCAGACAATGTTGTTCCTCACCATGTGTGCTTTCTGATTGGTTGGATATTTGATCAGGTGCGTAGGCTTAGGTCACGATGGCAGAAACCTTGTATCCAGGATTTCGTGGATTAGGTTTTGTACTTGAATGAAGAGCACCGTCATGTGGAACAGCTTTTTATGAGAGCATAGGCATGAACTGATCATTGATTTTGAGTACAAACAGCACTTTCCATGAATTAAAATGGAATACTGATATTAACTTATGAGTACAATGCAGGTGTTTAGGTGGGAAATGACATATGTAAAATATGCTACATGAGCACAAATGATTTTGTCTATCGAGCTAACGCTGTGATTTACAAGCGTTTGCTATTTATCTGACACCATAATCCTGATTTCTTCGCTTGGGTAATGCATTTAGGAGTCAGGAAATGCCCCCTTCCTCCACTCTAAGTTCTTCCATTTTTTGAAGGCCTTTGTGTGCGCACGCAAATGTGTGTATGTGTGTGTGTGTGAGCAATGAGTAAATGTAAGTATTTCTTTGTGTGTTTGTTTGATTTTTTGCGTAAATGTGTGTATACTTGTTTGTGTGATTGTGCTCGTATGTTGGTGTGATTGCGTTTGTGTGTGTTTGGGGTACGAGCGGGGTTTTATCTGCTCTGCGGTTTTCCTTCTTTGCTGATTGGACACAGCGTGGGCTCCCTAAGGGTGACCGGCAGTGTGTGTGTGTGTGTGTGTGTGTGTGTGTGGGGGGGTGTTATCTGCCACCATGGGAGGGTGTCAGTTAATCTTTGACGCTTACGCAGACAGAAAGGGGGAGGACCTGTTATGTCCACATAGAGGATTTGGATCCCGGACATCCTCGCTCTAAACCCACAGATTAACCCACCGCTGAGTGGGACACTCCCCCTCCCCGGCGCCAGTGCCGCGTAATAAACTCCACTTGGGGAGTTAATCTCCGACGGAGTGAGTGATGGCACCTTTTGACATTTCTTGACGTGCGGAATAAATTTCCGCGTTTACTCGCTCTGTCACAGTACCTTTGATCTCTCCTAGTTGGATCACAACTGCTGTTTTGCGCCTGACGTTGAATATAACTGTTTATCATCATGTGGTTTGTTGTTGTTGTGGTGATCGGAAGTGGGGGTTTTAGTTATGGAAATGTGAGTGTAGTGCTGTCAGTGTCCAGGTGGAATCCGGCACGTTTGTCTGGTTTCTCTCCCTCGACAGTGATAATAAACGCATTAGCGGATCCTTTTCTGTGTCTCTGGGAACTGGGTTCTATTTTTTCTGGCTTTTCCGTCTACGTTGTTGTTGTCCTGTGTGGGCGATTTCATGAAATATCAGACAGAAAGCAGTTTCTATCTATGCCAGAGGGTTTGTACCATGGTTGCGCCAATATGCCGATCTGTATATTATGTGGATGGGCTCATTTTATCTCCTCTGATGGCTTTTGGTCCCGGCCTTCCATTTGTCTGGATCAGACCCATCCTCTGTTTGTCTGATTCGCTTGTGTCCTCTGTCTGGAACAACCCGGCCGCGGTTTGTCTGGATTAGCTTGTGTCCTCTGACTGGAACAACCCGGCCTCTGTTTGTCTCGATTATTTGTTGTCTTCATTACTCTGTTTGTCTAGATAAGTGTAGTTATCTGTGGTCTGGATTAGTCGGCTGGCCTCTCTCTTGCGTTTCGTTTTAGTCTTCGTATGACAAGTATCATATTAATGAACAAACTCGATTAAAATCTGATTTAGGTATGGCAGGGTGAAAGGTCAAAGTTTGCGCTTTGAAGATGGCACCCAAAAGCTACCTTGGTGTCAAGCTTGGTCTACCTTTCCCTGCCTCGTTCAAAGGGGATCCGGGGTGTACCTTGACAGCGGCGAGAAATTCCGGTCCTCGAGGGGGAAACTTGTTTTCGTTGCGCCTTGCCTCTTAAGCATTAAATTCAAGTCTTTATTTGAGACAGCCGGTGGCCTTACCCGGCATCTCAGATGTAAACATGTCGCTAATTGAAAGGCTTCCGGCCTTTAAGGACCGTCTTCGCCCACCCCTGATCTGGCGTGATTGACAGGGCTCCCTGGGTTATGCCGTTGTTCCCACGCTGTGCCGTGCCCCCTCAAAGGAACCTCTGCCGCTAGCAGTCACCGGCCTCCAGCAGAGCCCTGAGAGCTTTCCCCTCGCTCTCTGCTGATTGATTCGGGGCCAATAAAAGTCCCTGCAGGTGGAGGCCCCCTAACATAAGCGCGAGCTTGCAGGGCGATTTCGCTGGGGCCCCTTGGAGAGCTTACTCAGCCACCACCCCCGTTTTAGCACTGATTTTTTTATTTCTCGTGTCTTGCTATTGTCTGATTTTCTGATTTTCTGATTGGGGGTCGTGGGGTCATAGCTCTGCGCCGTTTTTTGAGGGAGCGTTCTGTGTTAACGATCCCACTGACGGAGGGAGATAATGGTCGGGAGGGCCATTATTGCGTAAAAAATAAAAAAATAAAAAAAATAAAAAAACCTGATTATCTTTCTTCTTGCTGTTGTCGTGACTTCCAATTTATTTTTGAAAGTTCCATTCTTCATGGGCGAACAATGGAGAACATCCCTGCATTTTAATCACCAGACGGTTAATGACTGAAAAAGAAAAAAAAGCAACAGTCATAGCGGAATGGAAATATTCGGCGACACTTTGCTCCTGTGCAAAGATTCACAACATGGCTGCATCTCTGCTTTCCATCAGTTAAATAGATTTTATAATATTTAACACCCCCCAGCCATCCCTGTCACCCATCCCTCCTTGTCAGACACATATTTCATTCAGAGTAATGCATATAGTTTAGTGAAATAGGCCGTTATCAAATCTGTTGTCTTTCGCCCGGATAATTAAAAAGTTGTCATGGTGATATTCTTTGAGAGGCCAAATCCAGGTAAGTAACTTTTTCAACTGGCTGAGCCCAGAGAGACAGGAACATGAACATGCCCCTATCTGTGCCCCCCCGGGGTTTGCGGCCTGTCGACTCAGTCGAAGGCAACGGAAACCGGGTGAAGATGCGTCTGGGAGTTCCGGCCCCTGGACTTTTGCAAAACTCGAAGCAGAAACCGACCCCTCTACCACTGTGGTCTTAATTAAGGTGCAAAAAAGTATCTCTCATCCTCTCAAGTAGGTTAGCATACAGGAAACGCCACGATTCTTCCAGGCGGGTTCTCGTGGGCTAAGAGCGCTTGCCGTTTTGTCTGGTACCCTGACGCTGTGGGTTAGGTGAGAGACTGCAGCTACTGCTGAACTAGCTGGGAGCTTTGTGAAGCGGGTTTTTTTAAACGGGGGAGCACGACCCTTTCTACTCCCGTCTGTCTCCTCGCCGTCTGCCCTTGCCCCTGTCAGGCAAACGTCCTGGCTTATCCAAGCTCCCCTTGGCCTCACACGGAGCTGCCCACCTCTGCTCCCTCTCCTATCCCCTCCTGGGGTGGCCTGTACCCACGGGTTTCATATTTAATTACCGTGGCCACTGCCGTTTGAGGGAGGGAGCCCCAGTCCTCCGGAATGGGGGGGGACTTCTGCCTTGGCGCCCGGCTCATTAACTCTCCGGTCACTGCAAGGACTAGCCGTCATCTTGGCAGAAGCCTCTACGGACCCCAACTCCACAACCCCCAGGCAACGTACCATGTAAATTAGACTTATTTTAGACCACATAATTCTATTTGATTTCGCTGTTTCCAAAACACATATGTTTTTTTTCTGCTTGTGCTTTGCCATTCACAGTTCTAAACTGCCATTATGAGGGGGGATAAAGAATGAGAAATACTTGGTCTCAGTTGAGAAACTGCCAAGGGAGAGTTTCCGGCCCTGTTTTGACTGCTCCACAGGGAGGGACACATGTCGGCCATTGAGCCTGTTGAAATTGCGCCCTGTATTTCCTGCTGGCACAAAAAGGGCTATCAAGAACAACACAGATGATAGCATTTTGCAGCACAGAAAAGTACAAGATTGGCATGCTTTCATTGCTATTGTGAAGGGCGTCACATTATTGAATTTCTTCGTAAAAGGAGCCGAATCCCCCGGCTAAACAATGAACAACAGGTTGTAAGATTTGGGGCGGAGGTAATTGGAATGCGTTTAATGCCCCTAATGTGTCTGCGCATATCGGGAGCCGATGGCCAAGGGGATGTGCGTCACGTCCACCGTGGTGAGGAAGGTGGAGGTTTGTCAGTCTCTGCGCTCTGCTTCAGACTCAACTCTGGCTACTGGGAGTGAGTCATCAGGTCAGACTCTCGGCCCATCTCATTTCCGGGACTGTGACAAGTCGACAGCGCTTCGACGTCCCACGCAGTTCAAGGGGGATTTTAGAATGAGATGTAGACTAACGTTAAAAAACGTCTTTGAGGTGTTCAAAGGGGACTTCGGGTGTAGAGATAGTCGGGGTGCACCGAAAATCTCTTTATTTATTTTTTTGCACTTTGTTCCGAGCGCAGTAGCAGACAGAACAGACGCTAGCGGTTTTCTCTCTGGGGAGAAGAGCGCCGCGGTTTCCCCGCGACGAACTGCGCTTCACCCCGCCTGTGACCTCTGTGGACGGCCGTCGACTCGGGCGCAGGGAACGGAAACCTGGTGAAGTCACGTCTGGGAGTTCCTGCCCATGGACTTTTGCAAAACCCGAAGCAGCAATCGACCTCCCCAACCCCCCGCGCTCCTTTCTGCCTTTAAAGAGATTGAGGAGGCTCCTGGAATCCACCACGGGCATGCCCCGACGCTCCGGCTGAAATGGAAACTGACGGATTTATATTTGTTTTTAATGAAAGGGACTGCTGGTCTGCCAGTGTCTAAAGGATCTTATTTACATACCAATTAGTGGATTTAATAAGTGCCTTTTCTGCTGATTAATATAATTACCATATACATAAGCGAGTGAGCGGGAGAGGGGGAGTGGAGGCGGAGGAGAAGGGGTGATTGAGCGGGGAGGAAAGGTGGGCTACCTGGGTAGGTGGGTGGGGAGGAATGGTACAGGTACTTACACCCGGCGCAGCGGAAGGTCAGCCCCTCGCCCCTCTCCCCTCGCCGGGAGTGTTCATACGAGGGGAAGTCCGCGCCCACTGTCGCTACGGCGACCGACGCCTCCCTGCGACACACAGCAGTGTCTGGCAGAGCCCAGCCCTGCACGCCTCCCTGGAAAACTCACGGGGACCTGACGCATATCCAACCGGGGGGTAGATTTGAGGAATTACCCACCAACTCCCGGGCCACGTTGTTCCTGTCAGTATGAATGGAGGGAAAAGATGATTAGTGTGGCTTTATTAGGCGCATTCCGAAGGCTGAGGACAGTCATTATGTAACCAGTTATCATGATGATTAGGGAGGGCTTGTTTTTGATTCAGGATATTTACGTAGCCTCCATGCATTATAACTAATGCCTCAGATGCCATTAGGCGCAGATTTTTTTCTTCCCGAGAGACTTGCTTTGGCCCATTACTCTTTCTGTAGTGAGGGCTCAGATTAAGTGGCTCCTGTATAGCCAACCGTTTAACTTGTCATTATTTGACCGACTACATTGGTTGTATTTATGGCCACTACATTGGCTGAGCTCTCAGGGGATCACCCAGGCATTGAATCCTGGCCACGGCGCACCGAGCTATTGCCTTTTCTGGGCAGTGTCGAGATAGATGGGTTCCAGGGCCCCCCTGACCCTGTATTCAACATGGGCTGCATATACACTAGATACCACAGGCGGAGGTGTGAACTGAACTGCAGAAAAAGGCCCAGGGCAGTCTCTCCTGTGGCCAGAAGCGGTATTTCAGTTACGCGTCTTCTTCGTTTTTTAAATTTATTTTTATTTTTGGCTATTAACATCAGCTTAGCAAGAACGCTAAAAAGTTCAGTCTCCCGAGGACCAACTAAGAAAAGGAGTAATGAGACGTGCAAGTGCTGCAGAAAATCTGACTAGCGAACCGACTCTTTAAAAGAGCTTAGATCTTGGCTGTAAAAGGTCCCAAGCAATGCTTCAGAGACTTACTCACGCAGGGCAAAGGAACTGGGACGCAGGGCTGTTTGTGCACAAGTTAGTGTTCAGCTGTAAACATGTGAAGGGAAAAAAAAAGACAATAAATTAATATTGTAAACTTAGTGTTTTGGTGGATATATAATGATAAAAGAACAGACTGTACCGGTGTGAAAAAGCTCTACCACACTGTATAATACTAATTGGACAGCTTCCCTATTCTGGGTATGAGAAACTGATTCCATGTTTATTAGGCTCTAAATGCTAAAGTTCCATGCACACCTATTTCCAGGTTTAACAAATGCCCGTTTAACACCCAGATTTGGAGTATATCTGTCATTCTACAGTCACTTAAGCAAAAATATAGTTATATA